>JBBYHK010202633.1:0-32361 GCA_038382065.1 Adansonia grandidieri | reverse complement strand
AGTTGGAACAGTGATTTTAAATTAAAATAATATATATTTTATTTAAATTTAATTATAAAATATATAAATATTAATAATAAAATATATCTTTAATGTGATGAATAGTAATTATGACTTAAATTGACAGATTTGGACACGTTAAATAAAAGCCTACGCTTGCGATTTTAAAAAAATTTAGACTGCAACTCGACCTGACCCATGAGCAGGTTTAATCATATATAAAATATAAATTAAATTTTTAATATTTAATTAAGTTATATATGATATTAATATTTAACATTCAATTCATTTTTATATAGTACTATCTATTATGACTGTCATATCTTTTAGTTTATCTTATTATTTTATTATATTATTATAAGATTCTAATTACTAGTGCTTAAAATAATAATAATAATAATAATAATAATAATAATAATAATAATAATATTCAAAGAATAACTTAAAATTTTATTACTAACATACATAAACTCTCAATATTTAATGAGTTTAACTAATAAAATTAAAGAAAATTGGGTAAATGGATGATATACTTCATTAATAATATTTTTCAAAGCTTATGATATGATTTACTTTTTGATAAATTAATATTTTATTATATATAGACCTATTCAAGGATCAGGTTACCTACTCGATCTAATTGGATCTAGCCTAGCTTCTCATATTTTTATATTAGACTAGCCTAACCCGACTCGAAATAGTGATTTTAAATTAATATATTTTATTTAAATTTAATTATAATTTATATAATATTAATAAAAACCATTCTTTAATGTGATAAACAGTAATTCTGGCTTCAATAGACATGTTTGAACACGTTAAATAAGGGTTTGGGATTGGGATTTAAAAAAAAATTAAACCGTGACCTAGCCCAACCCATGAGCAAGTTTAATCATATTTAAAATATAAATTACATGGTTAATATTTAATTAAATTATTAAAAGAATATTAAAATAAAATTCATTATTAAAATTTTTTATTTATAAAAAAATTATTTAATTATAATTTCTTCATATTTATTTTTAGTATTAAATTCGGGTTCAGGTTCAGGTTCAAGTCAGGCTCGGGTTCAGGTTTTTTCGGGTTCAGGTCATTTCAGGTTCGGTTCATTTCGGGTTCAGGCTATTTTGGGTTCGGGCCATTCGGGTTCAGGTTTTTTGGGGTTCGGGCCATTGACTTTTTGGTCAAATCAGGTTCAGTTCGGGCTTAGGTTTTTTGGGCGGGTTTTCGGGTTCGGGTTCATTTTGCCACCTGTATTCCTAAATATCTTTATACTTTAACTTCTATGAGATCAAAGAGTTGCATGCTTCAAATGTGTGGAGGCTTAGCATATACTAGTCTTTGTGCATATTTAATGCCTTGTTTGGACAATACGATGACTAAAAACGTTTTTAGAAATATAGCTTTGATACATAAAGATCTCATCATCATAACTTATTACCAACTCTACAAGGCCATTATGTTTCACGAGCTTTCAATTAGTGTTTGCATAATCATCAATCAAACCACTAACATGAAGAAAAACCTTGAATCACCAACATAAATGATAGGTTTACATTATTAACTATTATATACCTCATCCAATTAGATTAGCCCTAGGGCCTATATTAACAATCCTTTCCAGCAAGTTGGCAAATGTTCATTGATTATTTTAACTTAAGAATATTGCCTTATTTATTAGTCAAAACATGAATATGATTTATAAATGCTTCTTAGTTTGTTTATTATAAATGCATAGATATGAACTTAAAAAGCATTGAGAAAATGCAATTGGATGCAAAAGATTAGAGGAAGTAAAGAGAGTTGCAAACAAAAGATCAAAACCTAGGAGCTTTACATGGGTATTTAGCAGTGCTGGTTGATCCATCAATTTAAAAAAACAAAGGAATTTTTGTTGTGTTTTTAGGAAGTTAGAGAAATAAGAGAAGAAGTTGCCTAATTAGTCAATCTGAGCCCCCTAATGGGTTGCTTAACAATTTGCAAGAGTTTTTTTAGTGGGAGCAATTCTAAAGACTATTTTGCTCAAAAAAATAAATGGAACGTACTTTAAAAAATTTTATCTCGATAATTGGTGATAAGAGTAGGAATGAAAGATAATCAAAAGATCGATAATTTTTACTACTAATGCTAATCATATCATACGATCATATAACACTAAAAGACAAGTTTATATTAAGATATACAAAGGGTTTTAAAAATATTGTATACTAATCTTGTTATCGTATTTGAAAAGGTCAAATGAAGAAGTAGAATTTTTAGAGAAAGTATTTGATACAATTAATACTAAGAAGTAAAAGGAAATTATATTTGTAAGAGATTTAAAGCTCTACCACCACAAAAAGTTTTAACAACAATAGAGTTGAGAGGAAAAAGGCTTGAAGTCATTTAATGTATTGCACTGTATTTATAGTACAATCCAAGTTATGGTCATTTTAAAGGAAGATAAGAAGGCACAAGTTAGAAATTCTCTTAACTCAGGATATCAAGTCTTATAGATGCAAAAGATTAAATACAGTAAAAGGAGTTATAGATAGGATATAGAAACTTAGGAGCTTTATAAGTGTGTTTAGTAGCGATGGCTGATCTATCAATGCCAAAAGAAAAAAAAGAGGAATTTTTGCTTTGTTTTTTTGAGGAGGTTAGAGAAACCAGAGTATAAGACTTTTTGCCCAATAGGTAATGGCTTGCTTGATAATTTTAGCAAGAGTTTTTTTTTAATGGGAGCAATTCTTAAGATTATTTTATTTAAACAAATCAATGGAATTTATTTCCAAACAAAAAATGAAATTTATGTCAAAAATTAGTGATAATAATGGTAATGGATGATAAGCAAAGGATTGATCATTTTTACTGCTAATTGCTAATCACATTATACAATCACGTAGTACTAAGGGACAAATTTTATATTAGGATTTAAAAACTATTTTGGAAATTCGCATACTGATTTTGCTATTGTATTTAAAAAGGTAAGATGAAGGGCTAGAATTTTCAGATAAAGTAGTGAAAGCCATTAATACCTAAAAGGAAGTTATATTCATATGAGATTTTTTGAGCTCTAATACGACAAAGATTTTAACAACAATAGAGCTAAGAGGAAAAAAGCTCGAAGCCATTTAATGCATTGCATTGTACTTATAGTACAATTTAGTCTCATGGTCAAGCTTTTTCTTCCTTAAGGTTTGAGTTGTCCTATTGATTTTCATTGATTTCATTTCTTTTCTACTTTCTATTAGTTATTTTATATGATTATTTATGTTTGGATTCTCTTTTTCTAGTTATGGAAGGTAAATCATCATCTACACGATCAAGATCAGTTGTTTGATCATTAGACAAAATGATGGCAAAGATCAACACTACAATGCAAAGTGTAGCTTCATAATCATATCAACAAGCAAAGAAAGAGAAAAAAAAAGCTACTTGAATGACAAATGGAGATAATTATTTGCCAAAGAAGAGAAGACCACTGAGCTACACTATTTTCCACTACAGCTATTAAGAGCTAAGAAAGTTTCGAAACCTTATCCAAATGTTATTTAAAATGGTATTAATAACTAGAATACTAGCTTAATCATCTGTTTTATAAGTAAAACCCCTTATTATAGTCAGATGCTATTTATTGCAAACTTGATCTAGTAGAAAAACAAATATATTGAGATTGAATCCATTGTGCGATGGGTCTATCTATTCAAATATCTTTCCAAAGAGACTTGTTAGTGGATTTTAAAATTAGAACCATGGCATATCGGTAATAAACTAATCATTGTAGGGCAATGAGAACCTAGAATAAACTTTGTAGATGTTTAACTTAAAACATTTCTTGTGTGGTTATTGTTGAAAAACATTTCATTTGAGTTTTTTTCTCAATATAGAATTAGCTAAATTGCTAGTGCAGCACGAAAGCCTTTGTTCATGGATAAGGTTATAGCACAAGAATGGCACCTTAGCTTTGTAAAAGCTTATGTGTAGCTCAACTTTGAAGATAAGATCTCTAGCTCAATTGAAATAGACATTGGTAATGGAAAGTTAGATACAGTGCATATAGTTCCATGGTGGCCTTAAAAATGCCATATATGTGAGGCATTTGGGTATAACACCAAAAATTATAAGAATTATATCCCTCCTAAGGCTAAATGGATGTAAAAAGTTAAAGGTCATAAAGGGGGTTGAAGAAGAATGTTAAGAAGGGCAAGTGTAGTAAAAAAACTAGTCGCCAAAAAACAAGTTTCTAACATTATTACTATATATCTTTTCAAAGTCATTGTTGAAAAAGATATGGCTAATATGGCCAAACTAGTTGAGGAATATAAACCCTTTTCAATTATGCCTAAATAAGGAAGCATAAGAAAGAGTGTTGTTATAGAGGATCCCAAGGAAAAATATCCACTAAATAAAAGTAGGGTTGAGTAGGGGCCAGGCCTATGGTCATAAAACAAAAATAAGGTGTTGCCAAAAAGAGAAATAAGGGTAGGCCTAGGTTGCCTTCAAATAAGCTTGAGGCTAGTTTTTCATCAACCATTATTTACCATTAAAAATCTTTGTTTCGAGCCTTAGAGAGTTCAATGACCCTTTAAAACAAAGAAAGGTCTGCAAGTTAGATAGACTTCATCCTATTCATATTGTCTATTTAGTTAAAACTAGAGTCAAGAAGGAAAAACAACAATTGATGTTATCTAAGAGATTTAACCACTATAATGTTCTTGATAATTATTTTTCAACTGAAAATGAAAGAATATGGCTATTATGGGACAGTCATCTTTTTATATAGCTAGAGTCTTTAATAGTTTAGGCACTTACTTGTTTGATTGCTTGCCTTAAATGTGTATCTATCATTAGTGCCATTTATGATGGGAATTTGGGTACTGAAAGAAGGAGTCTATGGATCTATTAGGTATCTAAACCCTAAGCATATGTAGAAAATTCATGGATGGTTACAAAAGATTTTAACACATTAAGATACTTGACAAGAGCTTAGATTACAATGTAAACCAAGTCATATCTTCATAAAGGATTTTAATCAGTTTTTTTCATCAACTGGCTTACTTGATTACTTCTTTTTTGGCTTAAAAGGTACTTGGAAAAATAACAAAACAGAAGGCTTTATTGCTAAGAAACGTGATTTAATTTTAGTTAAGGACTCCTGACTCATAAACTTTCTTTACTCTGATGTGAAATTTATTGCTCTTGTATCTTAGACCACGGCTTAGCTCTCGTCACCTTTAAGGCTTCTTGTCTTTTTCCCCCAAAACCTTTTAAATACATCGATTTTTGGGCAAACCACCTTAAATTCTATAGTGTTGTTAAGAAAGTATGGAAGGCTAATATATAATGAGAACTTATGAACATGTTATCTGAAAGAGTGCATAAGAAATGATTGAAAAGTTGGATATAGAATGCCATCCTTGAATGAGAGTTGGATCCATTTTAGGATCCAAAAACCAGGTTATTACTAGTATAGTGGATATGTTCATGTGTTATGAACAAAAGCATAAAAAAATAGCAAAAGTATTTCCAGTCTGCTGAAGTCACTATGGAAGAGATTAAGGCTACTCTATTCTCATTGAAAAAAGAAAAAGCTTCAAGGCCTAGTAGGTATATGCCTACTTTTTCATTGAAGAGGACTTTACTGGGGTTGTTTTCAAAATAGGCCACATGCTTAGAGTAGTGAATACAACAACCATCATTTTAGTGTGAAAGGTTAAAAATGCAAGCCTTTTGAATGATTTTAGACCAATCCATTATACCTTGAACAATTGCATTGTAAAACTCATACCCAAAAGATTGAAATTGTGGTTGCTTATTTTGATCAAGCTAACTACAGTGCCTTAATCAAAAGCAGGAGTATTGACAACATTATACTGGCACATGAGCTAGTGAACGACTAGCATAGTAGGAAAGTTTTTCCTAGAATGACTATAAAGATTAATTTAAGAAAAATCTTTAACTCTATTGACTGGGATTTCCTTTATAATACCTTAGTGGCACTTGGATTCCTCGGGAAATTCTTGGAACGGTTGAGACATGTATCAGAACACCTTATTATTTGGTGATGTTGAATAGAGGTTTAACTAGTTTCTTTCGAAAGAAAAAAGGTATCAAGCAAAAAGACCATTTTTCCTTACCTTTTTGTTATTATTATAAATGTTCCCTATTAGTGTATGCCTTTGAACTAATCAGATTGGGACATGGATACACAGTCAATTGACTACGTATACATTACTAGTTAAAGTAACAAAAGGTTTTCCTTCATTTTAGTGGCATGATTGACAATCATGAAACCACTAATTGGATGAAGCCCATGTAACACAATTGCTTTACAAAGATATGTAACGAGTTACAATGATGAGATCCTTATGCATCAAAGCTGCTTTTCTAAAATCATTCTTGACTATCATATTATCAAAATAAGTTATTGACAATGCACAAAGGTTAGCATATGCTAAACCTCCATGCAGTTGTTATATGCAACCTTTTAATTTCATAAGTTTAAATATAGAGATATTTGGGGATAGCATTGGCTTCTTGTTGTTTTGTGGAAACAAGTTCAGTGAACATGGCTGGTACGAGAAATCCATTTGGTATTAATCACTTAAGTGTCTATGGAAATTTAATTGGTCTTCAGACTTGTGATACTAGTTTATCTTGTATGTGGAGTGTCATATTTTGATTTATTTGAAACAGGTCACAATAAGTGATACCTAAGGCAAGAAATTTTGGTATGACATGAAGCATATGAAGATAAATGAATGATCTAGAGAGGATTCACCATTCCCAGTGATATTAGAGATGTATCTTGTATGTTCTTGGCTATGGTTAATAGGATTAAAATCATTGGCCAAAGTATAATGAATTTGGGAAAAATTATTTCTTTAAATTCATAATGTTAACCATGAGCTACAATAATGAATATGGATTGAAGCATGGGTAGACACTACACCATGCTCATACTTATTTTGGGATATTTGGTGAAAAGATCAAATTACATTGATAGGCTGGTCACTGAACAGTTTCGATAAGGTCACATTTGACTCTTCAATATTTAAGTGGTCATGATGGGTCGCTAGATCTTATTCTTGATCTATGAATATAATTAATGAGATTAATTATGTTCATTGCCAACATGTTGGGAACCTAATGTATCACACATAATAAGATGGAACAATTGGATTAAAACTAGGATTTAATTAAATATAACATAATTAAATAAAAGATATATTTTCAGGGACTTAATTGAACTAGTTTAATTAAAAGATTAATTAAGACAAATATTAGATTCATGAAATCTGAAAAGGGTGTCTTAATTAGGCAAGAAAGATAAGTATGATTTATTAAGACAATGTCTAATAGTAGACATGCCATTAGGGTTGTCTCAATAATAGCTGAATTTACTTTTTTGTTACCAAGATAATTATTTAATTAAATTTACATAAAGTAAAATTGTTTTAGTTAGCGAGAAAATTAATTAGGATTTAATATTTTTGTTTGTAAATTTAGGATTAGCCAAAACTCAGTTGAGTTAATCTAATAGGCCTTGCTTTGAACAAAGCCAATTCGACACATACTAGGGTTAGGCACATATTAGGGCCGAAATAGGTGATGGATTAGGCCAAGATATTAATTAGTTAATATTACAGCCCAATCTTGGTTGGACTAGGTAAAAAAATTTTACCTAACTTCACAATGGAAACTAATTTGGGCTAGCCATTAGGTTAAGGGATTCTTGATCTAATCTTTAATAGCTTAACCTAATAGATAAATACATTGTTAATATGGTTTGGTTGTGTGTGTATATATATATATATATATGTATGAAAAACCCTAATTTTCGCCAACCCTTAATGAAGTTGGCGCCATCTTTGCTAAAAAAACTCCTAGGTTTTGGTCAAGGCTAATGTGATTAGCTACACTTTTTGTTCTTGCCTTTTGATTTTTCATGATCTTTGATGATAAAAAAATGTTCGGTTAGTTGATGTGGCTAGAAAAGAAGAATCAAGAAACCTTGCAATTGTTGCATTTTAGGTTTTCTCTTTTTTGTTTAGCACAAATTCTATTAACCCTTTTTCTCAAGGAAAAGAAAACAAGAAACTATACCTTTTGTTTAAGATCCCAAGATCTTCTAACTAGCACTAGAGAAAATTTTAGACCTTGAGAAGGTTTTTGTTGCTATCCATGTGGATCACCTTCAGAGGTGTTGCACTTGGAACAATCGTGATATCGAAAAAGCTTGAACGTGATCTTTCTTGATGGGTCTTCTTGCAAGGATTTTTCACTTGAAGTTACAAGTCTTTGAGGAGGCATGATCTCATTTTTTTTGAATATTAATTTTGCTGGAAAATTTTTATATATCACATTCAAACGCGGTTCAAAGATCTTAAAGGAATCTAATTTGTAATCTTGATGTTTTTCTCTTGAGTAGTAATTTCTTGTAAATTTTTTTTTATTAAATGAATAAATTCTTTTTAAAGTTTTGGATTCAAAATACAAGATTCTCTTTAATGGTTTCAGAGACTAGGATTATTAATTACATGTGATTGATGCTTTCTAGTTCTTCATGATAAAAATTAGTTGTTTTGTATAAACTGTTTTTGGTTTCTTGAAAAACATTAAATATTGTCTTTTTGATCTAGAAAAGTATGTAATTCTTGGATTTTAATCGTGATTACAGTTAATTAGTTGAATTAAAATTGTTTTAATTGACCTAGATTAAAATTAAGTTTGATGGTTCTTGCATGTTTTTGGGTTGTTTTAGGGCTATAAGAATTGCTTTTCCAATCTTTAAATTCTGGGATTTAAGTTATTATATTAACTAAAGTTTCAAATTGATTTGGGTTTAACAAATGTTAAAGAAAATCAATCTTTGCCTTGACATGAAGATAACTCAATGCTGAACTTTTCTGCATTGTCTTGTTCTTGTTTATACACCTTATATGGGTTGGGAAACATTCCCCAACCTTGCTGGTTTTTCTTACACACCTTCTTGGATGAATTTGATTCATTTTTGAAAGGTTCTTGATGCTTGAAAGCTTGCTGAAAAATTGCAGCGACCATTGTTGCACTTGGAGCAACCTAAAAGTGGCTCAAATCATGGTAAATTGTTACCAAGAATGACACCATTTGTAGGGCAGCAATCAACCCATTTTTGAGCATCGAAGAACCAACATTGCTGATGCATATTGATCTCCAAGAGTGGCAGCACAATGGCCATTTGAATGGCCAAAGTGTTTGCCTCCAAAAATGATCTAAAGTGTTAGAATCCTTCTATAAATAGAATTAGTTTTCTAGTGGGAGTAAAATTCCATAAATTAAGGAATTTGATTTCATAATTTTAGCAGTTTGAATTCTAGTTTAATTGGGTAATTGTTATCCAATAGAATTGAGTTTCCTAATTATTAGGAAAATTTTAAAATTTTAATTGGTTTTGGGTAAAAAGGTTTCCTAAAAATTTTATTTCTTGAAAATATTAATTTTGGGAAACTAAGCTTCTTAAAATGTTTAGTAGAATTACATACTTGATTTTGTCTAATGTAGACAAACTTACTAAAAATTAGGAAATTAATTAAAAATATTTTAATTATAAAATCAAAGTTACTAAATAATTTGATAAATTATCTTAAAATGTTTTAATGATATTTATGCAAATGATACACAAGATCACCAAGTGACATTATCATTGCATATTTTTTTTTACGCTTATAATTTGATTATTGACGTGATGGATTATTATGGACTAGACCTTAGTATGACTAGGCTATGGATGATTAATTTTATTTTTATTTTGGTATTTATTTTAAAAATAGGGACTACGAACCCTACCTTATCTATTTATTTTCTAGACTTGTAAAATTCTCTTTCACTTAACTCTTCTTGAATGTAACTTGAGGTTGCTCTTAATTTGTTGTAATTGTTATGTAGTAAGAGATTTAGGATTAAGCTAGAATTAGAGAATTTTGTAACTATTGAGATGTAAAGAAGATGGTGCCAAAATGGAGACTAAGAAGAATACCATCAAGACTTGAGAATACTATGTATGGTATCCCTAGAAAATTGACCACCTAGTTTCCTAATGGCTCAAGGAAACCAGTTTAAATAAAAATCCATAATCATCTTAGTAGATTGCGTGTGATAGATTTATTTTTCTTATTTATAATAGATATATATGATATATATATATATATATGCATGATCCAATAAATGCTAGTGCCACGCAATCAAATGCAAATCAATGAGACTTGAGTAATAATTAAATAAAAGAAATCCCTTGTAAAAATATTGAGTCCATGCCTAAGCATAATTAGTTATCTTCCATTGTTCATAACAAGATACTCGAGTTTTGGCTATGAGTGATTTGTTGAGTCACTCAAGGTCTGTGCTGCCTAAACTGCTTAAATTATGAAGAATGGGTCTTACCTAATTAATGTTATGTTGTCTAGATGCTTACAAACTTGATCGCATAGTGTTAGAGGCGATGGTTAGGCGAAATGTATATGATGCATTTAGGTAAAAAAGTTGCCACCTAACTAATCTAGGAGTTGCATAGAGATGCACTTGGTAAGCTAAGTTACCTATTCAGTTAGTTCTTGTGTAACTTGATGAGTCACTCAAGGTCATGTAAAGATGAAAATAGTCATATCTCATTCAAAAGATTCAAAAGTTGAACTTTTCATATTATAATAGAAGCCCATAATTTAAAAAATAATGAGAATAATCAATGTAGACACCCAATTTTGGGCTCGAGTTCCATAACCTAATTCTCAAGTATGACTGTGGAGGATCAAACCCGAATATTATTTTAGGTCATTAGTCTACTCACTGGTTTAAGTTAGGTCATGAGAAAGCCCATATCCACTTGGTAATATTTATCTTTATTTTACAAAAAAAAAAAAGGAAAGTTGACGTTGTGAATTTCATTTGGTTGAAAATTAGTTAGAATGCAACCTACTAATTACAAGAAATCTCTAAAAAAGAAATTAGAATTGATTAGAGAGCTAAAATTATGAGATTTGAAATATAAAATTCCTTTAGTCAATCAAGATCTAATTTTTCGGTATAAAATTAGGGAAATTGATTATGGTTTCTTTTCTCCCTCTTTGATTAGTCCTATAAATAAGACTAAAAAATACCGAGGAAGACACCAAAAATGGCTGTTAAAAAAGTTGTTGGTTGATTGTTCTGGAAAACCTTGGAGTTGGAAGAGGAGATAAATATTGCAACATTAAAACCCTTAAATAGTCTAGCAAAATTTAGGTTTTGGGCAGAGAATCAATTAGACAAAGTTTGTCAAGGAGAAAATTTTTTGTTGTGAGTTACTTTAAGAGAAATTTAGTTTTTATCAGATTTAATCAATTCTTCAAGTGAAGATATTAAACTCAATTCAACAGAAACCAGGTGATCGATGTTGTTGGCTTTTAGGCAGTGGCTCGACAGACAAGGAAAGATAGAGATTTGGAGTCCCTTAAGGAAATAATAAAAAAATTTATTATTATTATTTTTGTTTTAACCTGGGCGAACCCACGTGATCATGCTCTAATGCCCTTTTCCTGCTTTCACTTAATCTAATTGTTTATTTTACATTTCATTTTATAATAATGTATGCTTAGAGTTTATATTATGCCGGTTATGTGGTGTTATCACTCTTGTGTCATGGATATATGTGGTATTGTAATTTTATTTATTTTATTATGTATTATGATATTATGATTATAATAGATTTATTTATTTATTTATTTTATATTATTATTGTAATATTTTTTATTTTATTGTATTTAAGTGTTACGATGTTAATTTGATTTGCTTTAATCCCAATCGCATGATTTTATTTATATTTATTTACTTCAATTAATTACTTATTTCATTGGATTAGTTTAAATAGAATTAGATAATTTTAATTTTATTAATTGATTTCTTAAAAAAAAAATAATTAATAAAGTAAATAAGATCTTTCCAATGATGAAACTCTAAGAAGTCACAAATGGTTGACTTCTAAGAATTTCCTTAGTGAGAAAATTTCATCTAAATTCCAACAATACAATAGAGAGTTTAGTAGATAATTTTCAATATTAAAGATCTTAGCTAATTTTAATAACTTTATAATAAAAGACTAATTAAATAAGAATAAAGATTTAAGCTACTTTTGCATAACATATTTAAATGAATTCGATGATGTAGCCTCTTCAAAGGAGCAAACAGTTTCCTTTGAATACTGTTGAGGTGAAGAAATATTTCTCGGAATTCCACCAATATGATAGAGAATTTCTTGAAAAATATTTCCAATATTTAGATTTCGATTAAAAATAAATAAATTAGATGTTTTAGGTCAAATTTGGATTTTTCTTTTAATTTTTTCATAAAATATTAAAATGAATCAGACAATGAAGTCTTTTCAAAGGAGCAAACGGATTCTTTTGAATACTCTTGAGGTGATAAGATATTTCTCAAAATTCCACTAGTATGATGGAGAATTCCTTAAAAATAATTTTATTATTTTTTTCATAAAATATTAAGATGAATTCGATGATAATTTTGCTTGAGGTTAGAAAATTTTGCTTGAGAATTCCACCAGCATGATGGAGAATTCTTTAGAAAATTTTTCGATATTTAAATATTTGATTAATAAATCAAGACCCTTTAAATTGTAGGACCCTTAGTACAATATTACGCTAACTAAGTACTGTCCTTGCGATAGGCACTATAAGGGTACCGATCCTTCCCAACATGTGACCAAACTCCTGAATCTAGTTTTAAACATAGACCAAAACTTATTCCTTAAGGTGCTTTAGTCAAGCTTAGGATAACCTTAAAGCAAATAGATTCATATAGGTAACCTAATCACACATTTAAAAAAAGATTAGTGGCAACTCCTAACTTTTACGTCTAATGAATTCGTCTTTGGCACGTTATGACAGTCTAGTGACTCTACTAGGGAATGTTAGAGAGTCAAGCCATAGTTAGCCTTATAATACTATAAGTCCTTGTTATTGGTTTAAAAATGGTCATATGTTATTGTTATTTGTTAATTTTTTATTACATTGAAATTTTCCTAATGTTTATTCTTTTCTTCATTACACATGAAAAGGTTAAGAGGTATGGATTGTTCCTTCGCACACACTACAAGAATCATATCATAAAGCCCTAGAACTAGGCTCATCCTTTTAGGAAGGGGTAAAGTAACTACACTCGGATAAGGTGTTAACCTCTGCATGGGCTAGCAAAACACTCTTAGGTTGTAGAGTACCAAAGCTTTTCTGAGGTAATAACCTCCACAGTGGCTAAGGAAATACTCTTACTCAAATTGAGTGCTTTTCGATTAAAGCTTATAATGGGTGAGGATTTGAGTGCCTTGCTTATCCTTCATGGGTGATGTTAAGGAGTAATTTGGTAACTTTTTTAGACTTGTCAAATATCCTAAACCTATCATGTAAATAACACTTAAGAAACTAACTTTAGGATAAAGCCATGCCAACCCTTATACAGAAATAACCCAAGTTAGCAAACATGAAAGAACATTTTTTTTTACCCTTTTCAAGATATGTACTTTTATTTTTGTACTTATTATTATCTTTTCTTTTTCAAGATGTATACTTTTATTATTATTTTTATGGTTATTTTTCTAACCATTATACCTTATTTTCTTTCCTTTTCAAGCACTCTCATCATCATGACATCATTAGAATACCTTGCTACATAACTATTTTCTAGTAAAAAGGAACTTTCCAATAACATCCATGGCAAGCCTAACAAAGTTTGAATATACCAAGTACGAGTCCTCAAATAATTTGAAGGCTAGATCAGAAGTGACTCAATTAGCAGAAGTAATTGTTTACTTATCAGGTATGTCTTAACTTTGCCGCAAAATGACCTAATTGATCTGATGAACATTTGGGGATCGTGGAGCTCATCTATGCAAGAAGCTTTTCGAGTAAAATATGGGGACATAGTACTACTTCTTCCAATCAAGGTGGACAACAATCTGATGAGACCATAATTCAATTTTGGGACCCTTTGTACGAATGCTATATATTTAATAAGGTAGATATGGTCTGAACTATTAAGGAATTGGATGGGTTACAGCTGAAAGCTTGCTAAAATGATGGGGATTAACAAGATGGAGGTCATTGATAAACAAAAGAAAAAAAGTGCTTGCATTCCTTGGAGTTTTTTTTGAGATTATATCACTAAAAATTTTAAGGAGAAGAGAAGCTATTTATGAAATGGTCATATTCCCCAAGGTCTTAGGATATGTGGAGATCAAAATGGTAGACTTCATTGAGCAGGTCAAATGTCAAATAAATGTAGTGTCAACCATCTTGGTTGAAACAATTAGGTCTTTAAATCACTATAGACAAAATGGGGAAGGATGGTTCAATGGATGTGCATAATTGTTACACATTTAGATAATGAGCCACTTTGAGTGTAAGGAAAGTATATTCTACAACCCATTTTCACCACGATTATGCCCATTAAAGAGTTTTACAGTGATACTTGGCCAGAACCCAAAACAAAAATTGAATGGGTAGCATTCTTGAGAAAGTTGACTAGTGAAGATGTAGTATGGAAGGCATCTTTGAGGTGTCACGATCAAACTTTATTCAAGTGTGTGGATTAGCCTTGGGTTCCACTTCCAGCTTTGTGAGGAGTTATCAGTAACGTAACAATTATGATCTGAAGGCACACAAGCTACAAGTAATTTATCCTAATGACTCATGGGCTTAACTAGATGGACTTTGCTTAAATAGATAAAGGGGCTTTAGGAAAGAAAAAAGATGTCGCCAAAGCTTGGAAGAAAACAATTCAACTGGAAGGAGAGAATCCATGAACAATACCTCATCGAAATATTCAATATGGCTTATGAAGCAAGCCAAGGACATCGTGTTACCACCTGAAGACCATGTTAGTCATCTGGTCCAAGTTAAGCCCCTTGACACTGTGATAAAAATAGAATTGGCTAAGAGAAACCTACAAGAAGAAAATGATGAAGTAGAACAAGAAAACCAAAAATTACGAGAGAAGATCAGGAAGCTGAAAGAAAGTCCATCTAAGCAAAATAAGAGGATTCAAAAGTTGAATCAAGACTACGATATGTAGAAGACTACTTTTAAAGAACTTGATGATATGGCTACTCAAAAGACTTTAGAACTCGAGCATATAAGGGTGGAAAACAAGGAAAAATATAAATAATGTATGAGATAGGAATAAAAGTGTCAAAAGCTGGCCCTTAGACTTGAGAGGTTAGAAGAAGAATATAGACAAGTCTAAGACACGAGTTCAAGAAGACAAGTACATCTTAGGCATATATTCAACTAGGTTTGCATAGAAGCCTAAAAAATAAAAGAAATGCATGATAGAATTAATGGGTTGAAGGCAAGTGTGCACCCATTCTGTCCTTATGGCTAGAAATTAGGCAGATAATGAAGTTTTTTTGGAGGCTATAAATGTTAGGCTTTATTTTCATTGATGTTATTTAGAACATTATTGAGAATAATAATAAAGTTTCTTTTATCAATAATTATTATGTGGCAAATATTCCACTTTGCATAACTCATTCATGCATTCTATTTATAACTTATGCAAACTGCATCCATTCATACAAACTACATCCACTCATGTAAGGAATTAGCTAAGGCATTTATTTCACAAAAAACATATTATGGACATGGCTCCTGACAGAATAGCATTGCAAGCAATGGAGAAAAAGCCAATGGAAAGTTTCAAAGAGTATATTTAAAGGTGGCATGATCTAGTTGCACAAGTCCAACCACCTTTCACTGAAAAAGAAACTACTTGAAGTTTATTAGTACTATTCGAGCTCCTTATTCTGAAAAAAATGATAGGGAGCTCTATGAAAAACTTTATAGATATGGTGATCTTAAGGGAAATTGCCAAGAATTCTATCAAGAGTGGGAAATTAGAGGCCAGAGAGACATCTAAGACAAAGAAAGAAGAAGCCCCCTAAGAAGAAGGAATCTGTGGTTCAAACAGTTATTTATGGAGGATCACAAGGAGGATTTATACCTTACAGTCCATATCCCACCTACCAAACCTATTATCCAAGTTCAAACAACATTGCCTATACTTACCCACCTGCACCATCACCTACTTTCCAACCAACATTTTGCCCTTAAGTAGTTATCCCACCAACAAGACCTGTAACTTAAGCAGCCCAATTGACCCAATTACCTAATGACCAAAAAGCAACATGATCTTATCAAGAAAAAACCCCCATTAACCTTATCCTTACAACTTACACTTAATTACTCTTAGATCTCAGTAAAAATCATTTAATTACGTTTTTTTACCTTGAGCCCATGAAACTTCCATACCCCAAGAGGTACAATCCTAATGCTTAATATGATTACCATCCAGAAAATGCTAGACATTTTATTAAAGATTGCACTGCATTGAAGTATAAGGTGCAAGGCCTAACTAAAGCCAGGTTAATAAACTTTGAAATGAAAAAAGAACCAAATTTCAATGGTAATCCCTAGCCTAATCATGTTGGACCTGCAGTTAATGCCTTAGGTGATGATAAGGAAGAATTGCTAAAAGAATTATGGAGGACATTACAACCTCGTTGAGGTAAATCTTTGACATTCTAGTTAATGATGATATCACTTGCCCTATGTTTAGGGATCCCTCTAAACTTGTCAGTGTCACATAGGAGTCATGGGTCATTTGATTCAAGAGTGCTTTGATTTTCAAGAAGAGATGCAATGATTAATAGATTTATTCTAAGTGAAGTTCTTTGAAGATCATAAGAATGATGAGATAAATGTTACTAACGAGTAGGCGGCTGTTTGTTAAGGTCAAGCCGGTGACATTTTACTATGAAAAGAAGTCAAAGCCTACTCCAGTTAACAAGCATGTCCTTACTTTTAGTGTTTCAAGTTTATTCCTTTATAGGGATAACAAAGTGGTACCATGGAAGTATGATTGCAAAGTTATAACTGCAATTGCTAAGTTACGATTGGGTTGCTCTACAAACTTGGCAAATAACTGGCTAGGGGGAATGACTAGGAGTTGACGATGCTACTTTCCTGAGATGTTAGAGAATGTTGAAAAAGAAGAATTAAAGAGGAAAAAAAGAAAAATCAGAAAGTGAAAAAACTTAATAAAGTTTTTTGATTTGGAATACTAGAAACTTTTGATAGAGAAAGAAGCTTGTGAGTTTCTACAACTGATTAAGCATAACGAATACAGTGTTATGGAACAATTAACAAAATGCCAACACGTGTCACTCTATTATCATTGATGCTGAATTCTAAGCCCCACAGAAATGCATCGAAGAAAGTACTGAATCATGCTTATATTGCTTACAATATTTTTGTTGAAAATGTGAGCCATATTACTGAGAGTTTGGTGACCTCCAGTTATATAACTTTCAATGATGATGAGATACTCTTGGTTGGACAAAGTAGCACTAAAGCCTTGCATATCATTACAAGGTGTAAAACCCATACTATGGCGAAGATGCTCATTGACAATGGATCCTTGATCAATCTATGCCTATGATCATGATAACTAAATTGCTTACGGACGTATCCCACATAAAAGCCAATAGTATGGTGGTAAGGGCTTTTGATGAAAACCGCAGAGAGATGATGAGTGATATTAAGATTGCTCTATATATTGTTACTTGCACTTTTAATCTCAAATTTCAAGTGATGGACATTTCACCATCGTATAGCTGCATATTAAAGAGGCCATGGATTCATGCTGCAAGGGCTGTCCTTTCATCATTGCATCAGAAAGTTAAATTTGTTGTGGATAATAATAAAGTTTGTTTACTTAGAGAAGAAGATATATTGGTAACTTTGTTATTGTTGATCCCATATGTAAAAGCTATTGAAGAAGCCTTTGAACATTTTTTCAAGTCATTTGAGCTCGTTAATGCGACATATATGGGTAAAGGTTCCAAAGCAGTAAGCACACGCATGCTTAAAATAGCTCAAATGTTGTTTAATCAAACTGTCAAGAAAGGTTGGCAGATTAAAGCTAGATTGGGAAATAACCTACAAAGAATTGGAAACCTGCTAATCATACTAGTGAATAAGGAAATATTTAGATTGGGATATAGGCCAATATGGGGAAAGAGAGGAGAGATGGTGGAGAACAAATAGGGAAAAGGTATGGTTCATTATAGGAGCTATACATAGGTATCTAATAACCTGATTGTGCCTTATTTATATGAAACTTTTTGTTTGGGAAGATTTATTGACCTAAATACTCTAAAAAAGACAGCAATTAAGGAAATAGATAAAGTTTTTTTTTTGGAATTATCTATTTATATAATGGAAAGTGAAAGTCAATAATACCTTGGTCTATCTAATGCCTCTAGGTACTAAATTGAAAAATTAGAAAATAATGAAATACCTGTTGTTCTTAAACCTTTACCAAAGTAATTTAATAATCTGATCCCTAATGGTTTATGCCCAAGAACGTTAGAGAATTTCTTATGTACGGTTTACTTTACTTTAGTCATTTTCAATTTCAACAATAAATGGAATGCATTTTAGCACATTTCCTCTTTATATCATTTCATTTCATTTCCATATTACACATAAACTAATATACACCCTTTCAACCATTTTCAGGTCTATAAATAATGACATATAACAAATCATGATAATGATAATTTGATATTTGAGTTTGAAAACTCTATTCATATCGGTGAACTTGATAATGAAGAAAACTCGAATGATGACACTTTATCACTTGACTTGTTGAGGTTAGTGGAACAAGGGGAGAGTTCCATAGAGCCTCATCAAGAAATTATGGAATTGTTTAATATGGATGACAAAGAAAATAAAAAAGAGGTTAAAGTAAGAACATCTATCTTATTTAATAAGTAGATACTAAATTAATTATTTCCAGAATATATAGATGTATTCACATGATCTTATCAAGATATGCCAGGTTTAATTACCGATATTGTAAAGTATAAGTTGCTTTTAAAGCTAGAAACAGTGCAACAGATGATGAGACACATGAAATTTGTGATGCTATTGAAAATCAAAGAAGATGTCAAGAAGCAATACAATGCAGGATTTCTAGATGTAGCCAAATATCCTAAATGGGTGGTGAAAATAGTCCTAATGCCTAAAAAAGATGGAAAAGTATAGATGTGTGTGGACTATCGAGACATAAATAGGGTAACCCAAAAAATAACTTTCCTTTACCTTATATTGACACTCTTGTAGATGCATTACTAGATATTCCTTGTTTTTTTTCATGGATGGTTTCTCAGGTTATAATCAAATCAAGATAGCTTTAGAAGACAGAGAGAAAACTACCTTTGTAACCATGTGGGCAACATTTTACTAAGGGTCATGCCTTTTGGACTAAAAAATGCTAAAGCAACTTATCAAAGGGTAATGTTGATATTATTCCATGATACGATGCATAAAGAAATTGAGATTTATGTTAATGATATGATAGTCAAGTCTCGTGGGGGAAAAAATAACATAGATCACCTCAGGAAATTGGTAGAAAGGTTGAAAATTTTCAACTCAAATTAAATCCTACCAAGTGTACATTTGATGTCAGTTTTAGAAGTTATTAGGTTTCATAGTCAACAAAAGAAGGATCAAGGTGCATCATGACAAAATATGAGCCATACAAAATTTGTCTCTTTCTAAGAGGTAAGAGGTTTGTTGGGAAGGTTGAATTATGTTCCTCACTTCATCTCTTAACTTATGTCTAAATGTGATCCCATTTTTAAGCTCCTTCGCAAAGACAGCACAAGTGAATGGAATCAGGATTGCTAAGAAGCTTTTAAGAAGATCAAAGAATATTTGTCAAATTCACTTGTTCTCATACCACCAGTCTCAGGGAAACCTTTGATTCTATATTTAACATTATAGAAAAGAATGATGGGATGTGTGCTAGGAAAACTAGATGAAAAGGGCAAAAAAGAGTAAGCTATTTATTACTTAAGCAAAAAATTCACTAATTGAGTCTAAGTATTCATTGCTAGAGAAGATCTGTTATGCGTTAGCTTAGATAGCTCATAAGCTCAGGCAAAATATGTTATACCACACAACAAGGAAAATAGCAAAGTTTGATCCCTTGAAGTACATTTTTGAAAAGCCATCCTTATTAGAAAAGATAGTAAGATGGCAAGTTATGCCTTTTGAATATGATATTATATATGTGACCTAAAAGGCTATAAAAGGGAGTGTAATAGCAGAATTCTTTGCTGACAGAGCTGCCAAATATTATGATCCTATGACGTTTAACTTTTTAAACAAAGATTTAATAACGGTACTCGAAGTAGATGAAAAAAGAGGTAGGGAAAAAGCCTAAAAAATGTATTTTGATAGAGCATCGAATGTTTTAGGACATGGGATTACGGCAATTTCGGTGCCTTAGATGGGAATTATTTCCCAGTCATTATTTGATTTTAGTTGCACTAATAATATAGCTGAATATAAGGCTTACATTATGGGCTTGCAAGCAGTGATTGATAGAAAAATTAATGTATTAGATGTGTACGGAGACTCAACCTTGGTTATTTATGAACTTTGAGAAGAATGGGAGACGAAAGAGTCAAAGTTGGTCCTATACCAAAAGCATGTGATAAGATTGACTAAGCGATTTGAAAAGGTTCCCTTTTATCATTTCTCTCGAGAAGGAAATCAAATCACTGGTGCTCTTGCTACGTTGGCTTTAATGTTTTAAATAGGTCTTGATGTTAAAATCTAACCTATTGAGTTGACTGTAAAAGACTCACCTGCACGTTGTTTAAAGGTAGAAGAAAATATTGATGGGAAACCATGGTACTATGACATCTTGTAGTATATCAAGCATCAACAATATCCTAAGCATGCATTAGATAATGATAAGAAATTCATTTGTAGGTTGACTATGGGTTTTTTTCCTCGATGACGATGTGTTGTATAAAAGAAGTCGAGATCAATTACCTTTTAAATGTGTGAGTGCAGTAGAAACATGAAGAATAATGGAAGAAGTACATGATGGGGCATGTAGGGCACATATTAGTTGCCATATGATGACCAGGCAAGTTATGAGGGTTGGCTATAACTAGTCAAAAAAAGAGAATGACTGCATTGATTACACTTGAAAGTGCCATAGATGTCAAATTTATGCTAACTAGATTCATGCTCCCTCGAATAAACTGCATATCTTGGCACCACTATAGCCTTTTTTCAATGTGGGGCATAGACATAATAAGACCAATCACTCTAAAAGTATTGCATAGAAACAGGTTCATTTTTATTATCATTGACTATTTCATGGAATGGGTAAAGACAGCCTCATATGCAAATGTAACACATACAATTATGTACAAATTCATCAAAAGAGATAATCTATTAATATGGGCTCCTAAAGAGAATCATTTTAGATAATGCTTGTAATTTAAACAACACAATGATGAAAAAAGTGTCCACACAGTTTAAGATTAAACACCATAATTCTGCACCATATCATCTAAAGATGAATAAAGTAGTAGAGGTCGCCAATAATAATGTTAAGAGAATTATGGAAAAGATGACTAAGACATACAAAGATTGGCATTAGAAGTTGTCTTTTGCCCTACTTTCTTATAGAATGCCACTACATGTCTACTGTGGCAACCTTTTGTTGGTGTATGGCATAGAGGTTGTTTTACCAATCAAGGTGGAAATACCACCCTTAAGGGTATTGAAGGAGGTTGAACTATAGGAGGTTAAGGGGATACGAGAACGATATGAGCAGTTAAACCTCATTAAAGAAAAAAGGCTTATTGCACTTTGTCATGGCCAACTATCAGAAGAGAATAATGCAATCACACAACAAAAGGTTCACCCTAGAAGCTTTCGAGAAAAAGAATTTATCTTAAAGAAAATTCTTCCATATTAGCATGATAATCAAGGGAAATGGTCATCGAACTGGAAAGGTCCATATGTGGCAAAAAAAGCTTTTTCAGGTGGGGCATTAATTTTGACTTAAATGGTTAGGGATGAATTACTAAACCTGATCAATTCAGACACTGTAAAGAAATATTTTGCTTGAAGAAAAAAGAATCAAAAAAGAAAAAAAAAACTTAAATTGAAAACTCGCAAGGGCAGTTTAAGTTACCACTGGGGTCTAAGCTGAAAACCTAGAAAGGTGGCTCAGATAAAAGCCGATTAGGGAAAAAAATTTTAAATTAAAAACCTTGGAAACAATAATTTGGGCCATTAGATATTAACATTGGTTGAAGATCATATACTAAGGGTAAATTCTAGTCTGAAGCATGTTAGAGGCATCGATTGAGCAAGTTTTCAAGGAAAAGTCAAAGAGTGAACTGATCATGATCATTTGGATGTTTATTATTTGGGTGACAATTACCTTATCTAGATTTCTTGTGTAATTTTCTTTGAAACAGCCTAACTAAATTTCTATTGAACTTTGTTCCTTTTTCTCATGATAATATTTCTCCTTTATCTTTTTTTACATTCTTGTTGAGAAAATGTACAATGCATATTAATTTATTATTGAGTTGGAAATTATGAAAGATAAGTTAATAAGGATGTTACTGAAAGATTCTTTCATTACTTCAATAAGGAAATTGAGAACTACATGGTAGAAAGGACAGGAATGGAAGCAATAAAATAGGGGTGTTGATATTTGTGAAAATAAGAATCTATAGTACAACTCAGAAGGGGCAAGTCAATCTGATCGATGAAGAATGATAGTTGAAAAATTAGAATTGATGAGACAATAAGGACATTTCTGAATTAATGAAACTAAGTGATGAGCTTAAGAATCTCTTTGTCATCATGATTTGGGGAGCATTTGGATTCATGATCATGATATTTCATTGTAGATTCACTACATTCCATTCATAGCATTCATGGAATCTAAAGCAAAGCTTTGATTTCTAAAAGTGATTTTTCATCAGTATTGGATTTGCTTGGTTAAGGTTTTAAGTTTAGGCCACATTCGAGAAGTATTTTACTTTGTTTGGAAAATATTTAGGAGGAGTATTCTCGAAATTGAAGCCTTGATGGAGGAATTTTCTCATTTGGAAAATATTTAAAGTTGAAACCTTGGTGGAGGAGTTCTGATTTTAAATTTGATCCCTTAGTAAAGAAGTTTTCTTATTTAGAAAATATTTAGAGTTAAAGACTTGGTGGAGGAGTTATTCTAAAGTTTTAAAGTTAAAGCCTTAGTCGAGGATATTTTTTTCAAATTTTTAAAGTTAATGCCTCAGCAAAGGAGTTTTCTTCTTTAAACAATATTTAAAATTGAAGCCTTGGTTGAGAAATTATTTCAAATTGTTAAAGTTGAAGCCTTGATAAAGAAGTTTTCTCGTTTGAAATTTTTTTAAAAATTTATGCTTGGTTAAAAGAGAGTATTCTAAGAAGTCAATGATTGCAATAAGGTCTAAGATGTGAGAGTCTACGTCTTTGCACACCTCATGTTCTATAGCAAGTGCACAAAGAGAGGCAGCCATAGACACCTAATTTTAGGCTCGGGTTCTATAACCTAATTCTAAAGTAGGAGCACGGAAGATCAAACCTGAATATTATTTTAGGTCATTAGTCCACTTACTAGTTTAAGTTGAGTCATGAAAAAGCCTATACCCATTTGGTAATTTTTATCTTTATTTTACAAAAAAAAAAAAAAAGAAAGGAATGTCGACGTTGTCAATTTTGTTTGGTTGAAAATTAGTCAGGATGTAATCTACCAATTACAAGAAATCTATAAAAGAAATTGGAATTGATTGAAGGGCTAAAATTATGAGATTTGAAATCTAAATTCCTTTAGTCAATCAATCAAGAACTGAGTTTTTGGGATGAAATTAGGGAATTTGATTATGGTTTCTTTTTTTCCTCCCCAATTAGTCCTATAAAAAAGATTCAAAAAAATACTGAGGAAGACATGAAAAAACGATTGTTAAAAAGTTGTTGGCCAATTGTTCTAGAAAATATGGGAGTTGGAAGAGGAGATAAGGACAACAATACTAAAACCCTTAAATAATGTTGCAAAATTTGGGTTTTGGGGAGAGAATCAAATTAGCCAAAATTCGTATAGGAGAAAATTTTTCGTTGTCAGCTGCTTTGAGAGAAATTTAGTTTTTATCAAATTTAATCAATTCTTCAAGTGAAGATATTAAACTGAAATAAGTAGAAACCTGACAATCGATGTTTGTTTGGCTTTTAGGTAGTGGCTCAACAGACAAGGAAAGATAGAGATTTGGAGTTCCTTTAGTAGGTAAGGAAATAATAAAAAAACTTATTATTATTATTATTATTATTGTTTTTTCTAACTTGGGCGGACCCATGTGCTCATGTACTAATGCCCTTTTCTTAATTTCACATAATCTGATTGTTTATTTATTTTTTATTTTATATTTCATTTTATAATAATATATGCTTAGAGTTTATATGATGTTGGTTTTGTGGCTTTATCACTCTTGTGTCATGGATATATGTGCTATTATAATTTTACTTATTTTATTATGTATTATGATATTATGATTATAATATATTTATTTATTTAGTTTTATTTATTTTAAATTATTATTGTTATATTGTTTTTCATTTTACTGTATTTAAATGTTGTGATGTTAATTTGATTTTCTTTAATCACAACCGCATGATTTTATTTATATATATTTATTTAATTCAATTAATTACTTATTTCATTGGATTAATTTAAATAGAATTAGATAATTTTAATTTTATTAATTGATTTCTTAAAAAAAACTAATTAATAAGTAAATAAGATTTTTCGGATGATGGAAGTTGAATAAGCCACAAATAGTTTACTTCTAAGAATTTCCTAGGTGAAAAAATTTTGTCTAAATTCTATTAGTGTGATGAAGAGTTTAGTTGATAATTTTCAGCATTAAAGATCTTATTTAATTTTAATAACATTAAAATAAAAGACTAATTAAATAAGAATAAAGATTTAAACTCTCTACTTCTACATAAAATATTAAAAAGAATCTGACAATGGAGACTCTTCAAAAGAGCAAATGGATACTTTTGAATACTCTTGTGGTGAAGAGATATTTCTCGAAATTCCATCAACATAATGGAAAATTCTTTGAAAAATATTTTTAATATTTAATTTCAATGAAAAATAAATAAATTAGATGTTTTACATAAAATTTAGATCTTTTTATTTTTCCTAAAATATTAAAATGAATCTGGTGATGGAGCCTTTTTAAAGAAGCAAACAGTTTCCTTTGAATACTCTTGAGATAAAGAGATATTTCTAGAAATTCCATCAGGATGATGGAGAATTCCTTGAAAAATATTTTCAATATTTAAATTTTGATTAAAAATAAATAAATTAGCATAAAATATTAAAATAAATCCAACAATAGAGTCAATTTAAGGAAGCAAATGGATTTCTTTAAATATTCTTGATGTAAGAAAATCTTTCTCGAAAATTCTACTACCATGATGGAGAATTCATTGGAAAATATTTTTTATATTTAAATATTTGATTAATAAATCAAGACCTTTTAAATCATATTTAGCATAGCATTAGGCTAACTAAGTACTGTCTTTGCGACAAGTGTTTAAGGGTGCTAATCCTTCCCCACAAGTAACTGAATTCCAGAATTTAGTTCTAAATATAGACCAGAACCTATTCCTTTAGTGTGCCTTAGTCAAGCTTGGGATAACCATAAAAAGAATAGATTCATATAGGTGACCTAATCACACCTTTAAAAAAGATAAGTGGCAACTCCCATCTTTTACATCTAATAGCCGAATTCATATTTGGCATGTTATGACAATCAATATAGTTTTAAAAGTTGACAGAGTGATTATTTAATGCTCACAATTGACACAATATATGTTCTCAATTCATATAGGATATAAACAAGTTAAGAATGACTTCAAACCTATCACTTGGTAGCATACTTGATGCTAATAAATTAATGGACCAAACTTCAGTATCTAGTCCTATAGTATTAAAATTGTCTTAATGCAAATTGAATGGCATATCCAAGAATAGCCCACTAGGTCAAGGGCAACTTATCTAGTTCATATAAATGACCTTGATCCAGCAATAGTGTGATGATGGCTATCAGGGTGCCTGAACTCCAAAAATAACAAATGGCAATTAACACTCTTGAACGCATTTGAAGCTTTATAGAATAATTCAATAAGGACAATCATGATGAGAGGTTTTACATCTTTAAAGAATTCTTCTGAAGGAAGATGTCAGAAGATAGCCTAGTTAGGCCTCATATGATAGGATGTATTTCAAAAGTTTAAGCACATTAGATGTGTCATGGATTGTGATCCATGTGTTATCATTATAATTTCTTATGAAGAAAGGCAAATAAAATCATAGGAAGACATGCCATAACTGTGGAGAGCTAGATAGATATTGTAAGGAATAAATTGACGTTATCAAAGTCAAAAGCTTATAAAAGTTTCAAAAATAAACTTGCTTTGAGATTTATACACTTATCTTTGTATATAATACCTAGATGTTGGCACTTAAATATGTGACATATTGTGAGAAACAAATTAAAGGAATAGTGAAAATAGACCATGAAAATGGCAATCATTTTGATATTGATCAAAACATGCCTTCTTATTAATGTTTTTGAAACATTGTCATGATTTATTTTGGCATTCACATGCCAATTAAGAATGAATACTAGCATTCAGCGCTGTCCTTAAATCTATTCCTTCTTGAATAAATCATTAATCATAAAATTTGTTATATGTTATCGTTATTCTCAAATATATATTTGCAATAGTATTTAGAAATAATGATAGGCCAACATAGAGGAAGCAACCCAGCTAATGTAAATCAGGCCTACCAATCCATCTAAGGAAGTTTATGAAACTTTTATGATTTATTATTGAACATTTAGATGTTCTGCTTTCGAAAATATAGGCTGATTGTGAGTATATTATTTTAAATAATGTTTTGAATTTTCTGGTAGCATATGGATGCCATGCTATTTTAATTCTTGTATTTTAATAAATCATAGTAGAATTGTTCCATAACTTGGCCTATCACTTAATTTATACTGAATAAACATATACTTGATATGTTAATGCCCAAATCAATTGAAATTCCAAAAAAGTTTTGAATTGGATACCATGCAAATAATCTTACAAATGGAAGATTTAATGGGATCTCAAATAAGTTGTTAAAAGTTAATAATCATGTTGAGTAACAACGAGTCATAAATACTAAGATGTAAGTTTTAAAAAGGTTCCAAAGTAGAGAGATTAAATATTTATATCCATGAGCCATCAAAGAAATCATTTCGTTTTAGGCTTGTGCAAATGATTATTTTTTGGATCATTAGCTGTTGAGCTAATTAGGTGGTTCCAATAGTTGTAAGAGAATTGAGCAATGTGAATGGAGTTAAGGTCTCATTATGATCCAAATGGTTTTATTACTCGATAATAGAGATTATCACGTATGAATAAACATATTCTCCATAGAAGACACTAAAAGCAATATGATTGTTCAAGTGCTAGTGGGAGATGTTAGTGTATACCTTTGAACCAATCAGATTAGGAGATGGGATACACAGTCAATTAACTGCATACACATTGCTAGTTAAAATGACAAATTTTTCCTTCATGTTAGTGCCATGATTGACAATCATGAACTACTAATTAGATAAAGCCTATGTAACACAATGGCCTTGCAAAGATATGTGATAAGTTGCAAAAATTAAATCCTTATGAATCAAAGCTGTGATTTTAAAAATGTTCTTCATCATCGTATTGTCAAGATAGGGCATTGGTAATGCACAAAGACCATCATATACTAAGCCTCTATGCATTTGTTGTGTGCAACCTGGATTTCAGAAGTTAAAATATAGAGATGCCTAGGGATAGCATAATAGTGCTTATTTTGTAGAAACAACTTAATTGACCATGGCCCTTATGAAAACTCCATTTGGTATTAGTCACTCAAGTGTTTATGGAAATGTTCTCACATGTTGCTTGTGTAACTAGTCCTCGACTTGTGATATCAGGTCATCTTGTATATGAAGTGTCATACTTTAATTTATTTGAAACGGGTCATAATAAGTGATGTCTAAGGTAGGGTACTTTGGGTATGACATGAAGCATACGAAGATAGATAAGTGATCTAGATAGGATTCACTATTCCTAATGACATCAGAGATGTTTTTTATATGTCTTGGCCATGGTTAATAAGATAAAGTCTTGGGCCAAAGCACAATGAATTTGGGAGAAATTGTTTCTTTAAATTCGTAAAGTTAACCATAAGCGGCAAGAAGAAATATAGGTTAAAGCATGGTAAAAATTGCACCATGCTTATGTTCACTTTGGGATGTTTGGTGAAAAGACCAAATTACATTGAAAAGCTTCGATGAGGTCATATTTGAGTCTTCAACAAGTGGGTGGTCATGATGGGTCGCAAGATCTTACTCTTGATCTTTGAATATAAGTAACGAGACTAATTATGTTAATTGCTAATATGTTGGGAACCTAATTTATCACACATAATAAGATAGATCAATTCGATTAAAAATCAAAATTTAACTACGTATGAGTTATTAAATAAAAGGTATATTCTCGAGAACTTAATTGAATTAGTTTAATTAAAGATATATTAAAACATAAATTATATTTGTGAAATCTAAAAGGGATGTTTTAATTAGGCAAGAAAGATAAATATGACTTATCGAAATAATATTTAATAGTAGATATATCATTAAGGTTGTTCAATAATGGCCAAATTAAGTTCTTGGTTACTAAAATAATTATTTAATAATTATTCTTGGTAAATTAAATATTTTTTTGATAATTATTTAATTAAATTTATATGAAGTAAAATTATTTTATTTAAGTAATAAAATTAATTAGGAATTAATATAGGTCTTGTTTTGAATAAAGCCCAATTAGACACATGCCAGGTTTAAGAATATATTAGGGCCTAAATAGGTGATGGATTTGGCCAATTTATTAATTAGTTAATAACAAAGCCTAATCTTGGTTAGACTAGTAAAAGAGTTTTACCTATCTCTAGAATGCAAACTAATTTGGACTAGCCATTGGGTCAAGTGGATCATGATCCAATCTTTAGTAGGTTAACCTAATATATAAGTACATCGTTAATATGTTTTGGTATATATATATATATATATATATATATATATATATATATATATATGAAAAACCCTAATTTCTACCAACCCTAAGGAAGTCGACACCACTTTTGTTTAAGAAACTCCAAAGTTCAGGTCAAGGCTAATGTGATTAGCTACACTTTTTTGTTCTTTCCTCTTGATTTTTCATTATCTTTGGTGATCAAAAATTTGTTTTTAAGTTGTTATGATTAAAGAAGAAAAATAAAAAACCCCACAATTATTGCGCTTAGGGTTTTGTCATTTTGTTTAGCACAAATTTTGTTAACCCTTTTTCTTAAGGAAAAGAAACCAAGAAAATATACCTTTTGCTTAAGATCCCAAAATCTTCTAACTAGCATTAGAGAAACCTTAGACTTTGAGAAGGCTCTTGTTGCAGTCCATATGGATTACCATTAGAGCCGTTGTAATTGGAATGCTCATGATCACAAAAAATTTGAATGTGATCTTTCTTGATGGATCTTCTTTTAGTGATTTTTCCTTATAAGTCTTTGAGAATATATAATCTCATTTCTTGAAGATTTGCTAGAAAATCTTCGCAAATCACACATAAACACAATTTGAAAATCTTGAAGGAATCTGATTTGTAATCTTGATGGTTTTTGTAACATTGAGCCTGATACAATCCAGTATATATATATATATATATAACATACAACAGGCTTCAAACTAGGAACAATCATAGTCAAGTAATTAGTTATACCTTTGATTTTAGGCAGGTTTTGTGCAAGTCAGCGTGACTTATATAGAATATATGAAGAAGAATTAACTGCTGGTCTTCAAGAAGAATTTCTTATGTAAATAGATTGCAACTGATTCAATCAATGTTATTTAGCTTGCAAAGTTTCTAGCGTTCTATGTTTATCCTGCCTAAGAGTGTATAATCAACTATGAACTAGCTTCTTGTGAATGGAAAAGAAAGGCAAGCTCAAGAAGCCCAAGTAAGCTGGGATCTTATATGCAATCCAAGATAAAAGGGGGTTAGGGCTGAAAAACTTAAGCATCTAGAAAACAAGCACGTGTGGCCTTTGCTCAGCTCATCAGGATCTATTTAGGTTGTCTATGTTAAAGCTTATCCACTTAGAAGATTAAGCTTATGGCAGGCCGAAGTGCCTCAAATGTATAGTTAGGGATGGAGGAAGCTATTAAAGCTAAAGGGTATTACTCAGAACTTATGGTCAACTAACGACAGTTCTCTTTTTGCTAACCCTGTTCTGCCATAGAATTACAAAATATCTTAAGAGTTAGAATAGGCTGAGAACGAGAGAGATATGGTCAATTTGCACCATCTGGTATGGTTTTCTCTAAACGTACCTAAGTGTTCTTTTAAAAGATGGCTGGCCAATCTCAATAGGTTAAGTATTTGTGATAGGATAGCAAAATGGGGGTCACAAATGCAATCTAAAATATGTGTCCCTTGTGAGAATGCTAAGAAAAATAGAGCCCATCTCTTTTTTTTTTTTTTTGGCAAAGCTTCTCTTTACAGGTGTGGAATAAAGCTCTAGTGGCATCATCCGTTAGCAGACAATCTACTTCCTGGAATGAGAATTTGTAGTGGGCAATCTCACATCTTAAAGGCAGATCCTTCAAGTCAACTCTTCTTAGGCTATTTTGGGCCTCAAACTATAATATATATAGAACTCAATGAAGCATTTTGCAGCTCAGAATAGTCCAGGGGCTATTTTTCAGTTGGTGGCAGCCATCATTCAGTATAGTTTGTGTTTTTGATAGCATTTATCATACACCTGCAAATATTTCTTTACGTTAGCAATAGTGCATCCTGTTAAGAGGTTAATGTACAGAATTCTTAGGTAATCAAGTAGCAGGATGTAAACTGTTTCCCTTTTGTATTTTTGGAATAAATCCAGTTATCCAGAAAAAGATAATTTAGGCCAATAAGATACGTATATAAAATGATAATCTAGTATATTTGCGATAAATATATAAGATAAATACAAATAAATACATAGCATTGTAAATGTATAAGATAATAAACTTAATCTGTTGAAATTTCTAAATTCAAACATTTCTATAGTAAAACTCAATCGATTTTAAAGATATTTTTCCAACAGAGAAAAAGAAACTTCAAAGTAAATTACTAAATTCTCTTTAAGAGGATAAATTGTTTTTGAGGGTATTTTTATCTATAAGGCACAAAAAAAAAAAAAAAACCTAAAGGAAAGGGAAAGGGGATAAAAAAATTGAAAAGTAGGCAAGAAAACAAAAAAAAAAGTTTTAAATTTGGGATAAATGAGTTAGTTTTAGAGGCATCTATTGGCTGGGCAACAACTCAAAATATTTTAAAGTCTAGTCTTGAATCAAGCTTAGCCCGAAAGAAGAATTAAGTTCATAAATTAAACAAAATTAAAAATTACTTTTATATCAATACTTATATATTTTTATAATTAAATTTAAATATTTTTTTATAATTAAATAATAATTCAAATCAAGTCGGTTCGAATTATAAAAAATTGTATCTAAGGCTTATCTCGCACGGGCAAATAGTTTGGAACATAGACAACTCTAATTAATTTCGTAACTATGCTCTTAAATTTTTAAATTCAATTAATAACATTATACTAAATTATGGGGGCAAATGAAGTCGATTTCATAATTAATATTTTATTTTTATTAAATCTATTATTGATTTGAGTTTACGATCTTTTAAAAGGAAGCTTTTAGTTTATTATATTCATAAAATTCCCTCTCCTATTCAAAGCTTGAAATTCTAGATTTACTATATCTAGTTTTAAGCTCATTCAATGTATGGATACATGATCATTTACAAGAAAAAGTCACTATAATATTTTGTTGGAATTTCACAAATTTTGTTAGGGTAAAATATTTTCTTAGCAATTAACAATAATCATCAAATTCAAGAAATCAGTCAAATTAAATATTTTTATGTTAATCACGTCAAATCAAGTTTATTAACTATCAAATTTCTTATTAATTTAATTAATAAAAAATAATTAATTATTTAAATCAAATCCAATCATTTTAAAAATTTTAGATTGAATATTCAATATAAAATTTACTTATAACCCACCACCTTTTATTAAAATTTTATTTTCATTCGTAACTTTAAAAAGTAGCATTTATCATCCTAACCTTCTAAATATTTTCACCATCCATCCTTTGTTAATCAAGAGTTAAAAAAATTGATGGTAATGTCCATATAAGCACCCCTTGTCAGTGGATATGGCTTGATATCCACATGGCATGACTTACCAAAATGGGAATAAAAGTAATGTCCACATGGCATAACTTATCAA
>JBBYHK010202415.1:0-32369 GCA_038382065.1 Adansonia grandidieri | reverse complement strand
TTTGGTTGTGGTAGTTTAGGATCTTGATGTTTTTCTTGGTGTCTACATGCTGTCCCCTTACATTTTCATTACCATAATAGCCTCTATCCATGCGACCTTACCATGTTCCTTCCACATTCACATCTGCATCTCATGTAAACATGCATCTTAACTTGTCATACGTATGCCCATACATTTTCTAATAGCTTAAAGGTTTCATGAAATAAAAATGTTTTTTTTAGCATGTTCATCCTAAGTATGTTCATGAATCTATCTATCATCTTTATGCATTCTTTTTTTGTGCATACATGTTCTCCATGTTCTATATCATGTTTGTGGCACTTTGTTTAGGTTAAGATGTTTGTTTGATTGGTAGAAAACCCGATTTCAAAGAGTACCCCCCAAGTTAGGCATATGCTATCTCCTATACATGGAGAATAACATGAGCTTAAGATATCTATGAAGTTGGTTTTTTAGCCTTGGGGGTAAAGCAAACATTTAGTTCTGGATTCATGGAAGAATGAGTATAAGAATGATGGTTTTCAAAAATGAAATGAAATCTTTTGGCTGAAAATGTGAATCCTTGGTCCTTAGCCAAACACCCTCATCATGGCATGGTCAACAGGTTGTTCCATCGTCCCAAACTACTCCAACACTGTGGAATGAACTCGTGATGCCCATTTCAACCTTCATCTTGGTTACGGATGTTCGAACGTCCAGGCCCAAGCTCAACCCAATGAAAAACCAAAAATATTGAACACCTCCCCTATTTTGTTCTGGCAACACAGTGGTCTGGTTTTGAAAAATTATTTAAAAATAAAAAATGATTATCCAGAATGTATTAGTATTTTTTCCTTAAAGATTTTGAATTACCTCTCCAACGATATCTCATTTACCTTTAGATCATCTCAAATGAAATAGTTACGATTTTTTGAATCTTCACTGTTTGGAACCCCTGGATTCGGCGAGCAATTTACTATGCAGGCTATTTCGTCCCAACAAACAACTTTTTTGAATCTCTTGAATATTTTTCCCATAAATTTCATGGAATTCCCTTTCCGAAAAGGTATTATTCGCACTTTAACGGTTCCGGATGAATCCAAAATGATTTTTCAAACTCCATCATACCTTTACCCTGTACATGCTGCCAATGCCGCGACAAGCTAAAGTTCAAAAATTAATTCCACCTAGAAAGTGATTTTCTAGGATTTTTGGAATATTTTTACATTAAACCTCGCCGAGTTACCTTTCCAACGATATCTCATTTACCCTTAGGGACCTCCGAATGAGCTCAAAATAAATTCAAAAAGAGAAACGACGCAATGTTGTCCTCTGTTTCTAGCCCAATTTTCGAAACGCTCTTATTGAGGCGTTCGAATGCCTCATGATCTACTTGGCTCATTCCCATGGCCTAAGCCCTTTAGACTCGGACCAAGGCTAAACAAAAGAGGAGCATTTTAGCCAAAACTTCGGCTCTCAATTTTTAAAGATTCTTTTTTTTTCAAAAATATGACCCATCCCTTTTAACATCGAAGATTTTTATTTTTGGAGATACTCCAACCCCACTACTCCGAGGGGATACTCCAACCCCCCTTTTACCTCAATATGACATTAAATTTTCACCTTTGGAGATACTCCAACCCCACTCTTCTGAGGGGATACTCCAACCTCACTCTTCATATTCCTTCTGAAATTCAAACTTTTTTCAGGACATCCCCGAGTCATCGAAATCTTTTTTTTTCTCCTCAAATTTCCACTTAATCTAACTAAGTCTCAACGTTGTCATCTCGGTTATTTATCAATAATCGAAGACAACAATGAGATACATTTCGATCACAACTTTTTTATGTATTTTGTGTGTTTATTTTTGTGTGGATTTATTTATTGTTTTATTTCCTATCTTACTAATACATTTCCTCTTGTAGGGAATTCGAGCATTCATGCTTTAAAAATTATTTTCAGAATCATAAAACGATATCTCGTGTTAGTACCTACCTCTTTAGTGCTGAACATGAGATATTTGATTTTTTTTTAAAAAAAACTATCCGGAGATCATTTCATAAAAAAACCCCTATGTTTTTCATCTTTCCGAGGTGCATAGGTGATAAAATTTTCATTAAAACCTGGACTCGTCTCTTTACCAAAATTTCATGCATTAAAGGGAACATATTTAAATAATGATAAAGATGGAACCAAGGAAACCAAGATTCAAGTAAGATATAGTTAGATGGTACCGATTTTCGGGCATTGTGGGGATGCTAATCCTTTCGCACACGTAACCAACTCCTGGACCCAAAACAATGAATCTCTGGTATTATTTTCAATAGGCATCCGGTCATGCCTAACTTCAAATGATCGGTGGCGACTCCAAGTTTATGGCCAATTCGTGGTGGCCATCCAAGACTAGTCGGTTGAGCAATTCATCTGACGGTCTTTTACTCTTTTATGTTGAACATCAAAATATTTTTAAGTCGAGCGCGCTTTAAGCCTTCGGATCGTCCAAAGTTCGTAAAGGCCGGGCACGTTGAACATCGATAGTTTTATTTTTTTCTTTTCAATGTTAAATAATTGTATGCTCATTTTTTGTTTTTTTTCTTCTTCTCCATGATTAGTAATTGGCTAATAGCATTGTTTTTATTTCATTTCTTTTTTCAATATTTATCCAAATAATAACTCATCTCCATCCACATAGTGAATGTGAATAAAACTAATTATGAGTTACATTAGTTGTCTCATATTTTTATGATTTGTTTTATTAACCAAATGATTTTAGTGTTACTAAATATACTTGTAAAAACATTTTATATTAAATGTAATAGTTGATCATTTTATTCATGATTTTTAATATATTAAGTGAAAAATTATTTTATATAATAATTTTTAAAAAGTGCCCTTATGACACTTATTAATAATATTTTTTATGAATTGTTATTTTATATAGGCAAGTTTTAAAATTTTATGAATGGCGTTTAATAATTATTTTGTATTTTTTAATTATGCTAATTATTGATTTCTTTTAAATACAATATGAAATTTGTATAAATCTATTCTTACTAGAAACTTCATTAAGAGTAGATGAAATAATTCTTTTATTCTATTTCATCTATTTCAATTATGTTGGCCAGATTGCCCTAAATATTTGATATGACGTAATACATAATTATTGAAACTGGCAATTTAAATTTTTTTTAATCAATTATAAGGTGACACATATCTTTTGAAAAATTTATTTTCATCATATCTAGTAATCAATTAATTTTTTTTTCTTTTGTGTTGTTGGATAACTTAATTATTTATTAATTCATTTCATAAATCAAGATGAAACATGGGATTTGGCCAATGAAAATCATCTATAGCCCAATCAATCAAAATTCACTTACAAGTTATCATTTTTATCTCTAAATAAAATAAAATAATTTAAAAATAAAATCAATTCTAACAAACCAAATTCCTAAAATTCTATGAATCATCCAATCATCAATGAGTATTTTTTTTATCTTTAACTAAATTAAAATAATAATATTAAGGTGATAAACTTTTTAAAAAACTCTCACTTAGCATCATCTAGCACTATAAATAGCACTTGATGCACAATTTGAGCAAATTGACTTGAAAATTTCAAGGAAAGAAGATCAAGAATGAATAAAGAAAGATATGAGAATCAAAGTCTTAAGGGCTGTTTATAAGTCCAAATGTAAAGATATGAAGAATCAAAGTCACAAGAGCTTTTTCAAGTCTAAGAACATAGATCTCAAGAACAAAATTTCTAGATTTTCGACAAACAAGCCCAAAAAGAAAATTTTGAAGAATAGGGTCTAAAGACCTAAAAATCCTTAATTTGGGATAAAATTCCAAGAATGACTAATTTAGGGCTTGAAGTTTATGTTCCTTCTTTTTCTTGAAATGTAGTTTCTATTTCCAAATTAGCTTCTTTTGGTCATATTTGAAGACTTGAAGTTTGAGATTTTTTAATGAATAAAATTTTTGTTGGTTTTAGTTATCTTGTTGACAATCATTATAAATTTGAATTAGATCCCTCACATGAATACAATCACTCCATATTGCATGATAATGTCGGTGTTAAACGCATAATGATCAATGAACAATCTTCTCAAGTATGGCATAGGAGATTAGGACAAATCTCCATTGAGATAATCAAGCGATTGATAAATGATGGAGTCTTAACAACTATTGATTTGACTGATTTGGTACTTTTATAGATGGCATAAAGGGAAAGCAAACTAACAAGTCTAATAAATGGGCTAAGAAAACTTCAAAGATTCTTAAAATCATACACTCAAATATTTGTGGACCATTTCCAACTCCTTATTTAAATGGTCAAAGATATTTTATCTTGTTCATAGATGACCATATAAGATTCTGTATCTATATCTTTTCTTTAATAAAGCCGAGGCACTATATGCTTTCAAAACCTATAAAGCAAAAGTAGAGGAACAAGAGGACAAAAGGATAAAAATTGTAAGATCTAACAGGGGTATTGAATATTGTTAACTTCGAATTCGGTTTTGCTATAACAAACAACTTAAGCTAAATTAATTTATACTCAACTGGTATTTGTGTTAAAATTGAAAAACCTTTTGAAAAGTACTAAGTGCATTTTATCAAAAATATATGTTCAAAATGTATATTTATACTTAAAATATTTTTTTGATATGTTTGAATTAATATCAAGTCAAGAAAAATCATTTTACAAAGAATTTTAAAGGTATGTATCGATACAAAGAACAAATGTATCGATACTATTCTTAAAACCCTCATTTGTATCGATATTTTTAGGCTTGTATCGACACATTGCAGTGAGTATCGATACTTACCCCATGTGTATCGATACAAGGCTTGGCAGTAACCAAGGTTTGGCTGAAACCCTCAAATATATCGATACAGGTGTGTTTGTATTGATATAGCTTGCTTGGTATCGATACTCAGTCCTCTCTATCGATACAACAAGCTATAACGGTCTGTTTTTTTATTTCTGTATCGATACTATTAGTATTTTATTTCTGTATCGATACTATTGGTATTGTATCGATACTATAGTGCGGGTCTGAACAAAAACAAGCATTTATGAAGGCTAAAATGGCTCTCCAACTACCACATTAAATGCCCAACATCTATACATCAATTTCAAGCTATAAATACAGGCTCCCAATAGCTGAAGAAGCAGAGATACAAAAATCATTCAAGCATTGAACAACAAAAACTCAAAAACTCTTTAAATTCTTCATTCTTACTTTTATCAAATTAATACTTTTTTCAGTCTATTTGTATCTCATCCACCTTGTACTTAAATCTAGCAAACATCTACCTACTAGAGGTTCAATCTATTTGCAAAATATTTTATTCATATCATAAAAGGGGTTGCGTGAAAATGAGTGAAAATTTTAAGAATTTGCGGTAGAATTCTCAAAGGGATTGAAAGGTTATATCTAAGCCTTAAAAGATAGTGGTGTAAGGTTATACCTTAGCTTTAAAGGTAACAATTTGATTAGTGAATTGTGGGAATCACCTTGGTAAGAAAGTACCAAGAAGAGAGGACGTAAGTGCCAAGTTCAAAGGCCAAACCTCTATACATTGATTGTTTGTTTTTCTTACCGTTAACTTTTTTTATTTTCAATTTACTTCAAATTTATCAAGTTTTTGTAAGAACCAATTCACGCTCTCTTGGTTCAATCTTTTCCTTGAGCTAATAATTGGCATCAGAGCTTTGGTCTCTATTGTAGGTCTCACAACCTTGAGAAAAGATCCTTGATGACTTAAAAATGGAAAATGCTAACATGATGCTTAAAGTCTCAAAAACCCTACAAGAGTTAAAAAGCCAAGATGAAGTTGTCTCGTGGCATTTGAGATAAATACAAATGCTATAGGACATGAAGGACATTTCATGATGAGACTTCCACTCTTCGATGGTGACAACTACTTGTATTGGAAGACAAGGATGAGGCTCTTTATTCAAGCAAATGACTATGAAGTATGGAAAATCATCGTCAATGGACCACTCATCCCTAAGAAGAGAGTTGGAGATTGTATTGTGCCAAAAGAAGAAGAAAAATAGGATGAACAAGACACCAAAATGGCACAATTAAATGCCAAGGCCATGCACACACTATTTTGTGCTCTTGGTCCAAGTGAGTATAATAAAGTCTCACTATATGATAATGCCAAGCAAGTGTGGGACAAGTTAGCAACCACACATGAAGGAATGAATCAAGTCAAGTAATCCAAAATAAGCATGCTTACACTTGACTATGAATTGTTCAAGATGAAGGTGGAGGAAACCATCAAAGAAATGTCGGATAGGTTCACGGACATTATCAATGGGTTGAAGGCACTTGGAAAGATCTATCCAAATAAAGAGATGGTGAAGAAGCTATTCAATAGGCTTCCCAAGTCTTGGGAAGCAAAAGTGACAGCAATTAAAGAATCCAAAGATCCCAACACACTTTCCTTGGATGAACTCATAGGTTTTCTTCTAACCTATGAGATACAAATCAAGCATGGACAAGAACCACCAAAGAAGGCAATTGTTGCCTTTAAAACAACCACTCCTAGTGATAGTGATAATGATGATGATGATGATAAGGTTGAGAAAGCTGAAGAAATGGCCATGTTTGCAAAAAGATTCAACAAATTCATGAGAATGAACAAAGCAAGAGGACCTCTTAGAAAAGAAACGATGAAGTGAGACTCAAGCAAGAAAAAGAAAGAACAAATCATTTGCTTTGAGTGCAAGAAACTAGGACACATTAAATTTGAATGTCTAATGTGGAAGAAATTAAACCCGAATAAGCAAAAAAAGAAGGCTATGGTGGCCACATGAGTGATAGTGACATATTTGATAATGATGATGAGGAGGTGGCCAACCTATGTCTCATGGCTCATGAGGAGCCCAAGGAGGAAGAGCATTGCTTTAAGGCAAATTCAATAAGGGAGAATTCTTGGTACCTTGATAATGGATGCTCAAAACACATGACCGATGATAAAAATCAATTCATGGAGCTAAGGCCTAAAGATGGAGGAAGTGTTACTTTTGGTGATAACTCAAAAGGACAAATTAAAGGTATTGAAACCATAGGTAACAACTCTCCATGCAATATTGAAAATGTTCTATTTGTCAAAGGTCTCAAACATAATCTCCTTAGTATTAGTCAATTGTGTGATAAAGGCATGAAAGTTATTTTTGAATCAATGAATTGTCAAGTTGTTAATGTTAAGACAAATAAAATTATTTTTGTAGGACATAAAGAAGAAAATGTTTATATTGTGCATCTAGATGACTTATCTCTTTCATTGCTAATAATGATGACTTGCCTTGGTTGTGGCATAGAAGATTAAGACATGCTAGTATAAATGTAATTTTCAAACTATCTAGAAAAGACCTTCTTGTTGGATTGCCAAAAATGAAATTTGATAATGGTAGAATATGTGATGCATGTGTTCAAAGGAAACATAGAAGAGCTTCATTCAAGTCAATTAATATTGTTTCAACTACTAGAGTATTACAACTTGTTCATATTGATCTCTTTAGTCTTACTAGGACATTAAGCTTAGGAGGTAAACAATATGGGCTTGTTATTGTAGATGATTACTCTAGGTTTACTTGGGTTCTCTTTTTAAGCTCTAAAGTTGAAGCCTTGAAAAAATTCATTACTTTTTGCAAAATTATCCAAAATGAGAAAGGTTTTCTATTTCAAGTTTAAAAAGTGATCATGGGAGAATTTGAAAATCTTGGTTTCGATAAATGAAAGTGGCATTAGCCATAATTTCTCAGCACCTAGAACTCCTCAACAAAATGGAGTTGTTGAAAGGAAAAATAGAACCTTGGAAGAAATGGCTAGAACCATGTTTTGTGAAAACAATTTACTAAGATATTTTTGGGCAAAAGTCATTAACACTTCTTGTTACCTTTTAAATAGAGTATGGTTAGGCCAATCCTAAAGAAAACTCCATATGAACTTTTTAAAGGAAAGAAAAACCTAACATTAGCTATTTTCATCCTTTTGGATGCAAATGTTTTGTAATAAATAATGGAAAGGATAATCTTGGTAAATTTAATGCAAAAAGTGATGGGCTTTTTCTTGGTTATTCAACAAATTCCAAAGCTTATAAAGTATTTAATAAGAGAACCTTGGTTGTTGAAGAATCAATACATGTTATATTTGATGAAGCTAACTCAACATTGAGAAATTTACCATGTCTCTTGATAATGATGATGTAGAGATTTACCAAGAAGAAGCATCACACAAGGAGCAAGGATAAACAATGCAAAATCAAGAAGCTCTAAAAGAGGAAGAACTACATGAGCCAACTCAAATAGAAAGGGAAAGAAATCACCCTAGAGAGTTGACTTATGTCAAAAAAGTTGAGATAATTGGTGATCCTAAGCAAAGGGTAAGAACTAGATTATCTCTTAGAAATGCATGCAATTATGTGGCTTTTCTTTCACAAATTAAACCTAAGAATTTAGATGATGCTTTAAAGAATGATAGTTGGATCATAGCCATGCAAGAGAAGTTAAACCAATTTGAAAGGAGCAAAGTTTGGAATTTATGAAGAAACCTAGTAATTATCCCATCGTAGGTACTAAATGGGTCTTTAGGAACAGACTTGATGAGCATGGAACCATAATTAGAAATAAGGCTAGATTAGTAGCTAAAGGCTATAGTCAAGAAGAAGGAATTGATTTTGATGAAACTTATGCCCCCATAGCTAGACTAAAGGCCAATAGAATACTTCTAGCCTTTGCATGTTTTAACAATTTCAAGTTGTATGAAATGGATGTCAAAAGTGCTTTTTTAAATGGTTTCATTAATGAGGAAGTTTATGTTGAGCAACCTCCCAGTTTTAAAAATCTCATTATCTCGATCATGTCTTTAAACTTTTAAAAGCTTTGTATGGACTCAAACAAGTACCTAGGGCTTGGTATGAGAGGCCCTCAAAATTTTTAATTGAAAAAGGTTTTAATAGAGCTAATGTTGACAAAACTCTTTTTATAAAGGTAAAAAACAAGGACATTTTAGTGATTCAAGTTTATGTTGATGATATTATCTTTGGTGCTACTAATGAATCTCTTTGTCAAGAATTTTCTAAGTTAATGCAAGATGAGTTCGAGATGAGCATGATGGGAGAATTAACGTTCTTCTTGGGAGTACAAGTCAAACAAACAAAAGATGGCATCTTCATCAATCAAGCTAAGTACACTAAGAAATTACTTAAGAGGTTCAAAATGGATGAAGCAAAGCCTTATTCTACACCTATGAGTACTTTAACAAAGGTTGAAAAGGATGAAGGAGGTAAAATTATTAACTTTAAACTTTATCGGTCTATGATAGGTTCATTGCTATATCTTACTGCAAGTAGACCCGACATAATGTTTAGTGTATGCCTATGTGCTAGATATCAATCATCATCGAGGGAATCACATCTAGTTGCCATGAAAAGAATATTTAGATATCTTAGAGGCACTCCCAATCTAGGCTTATGGTATCCAAAAGTATCATCTCTTGCCCTACATGCTTATTTTGATGTGAATTTTGGTGGATGTAAAATTGATAAGAAAAGCACTTTCGGTACTTGTCGATTTCTTGGAAATATGTTCATATCATGGTTCTCCAAGAAACAAAATAGTGTTGCTTTATCCACAACCGAAGCGGAGTTCATATCTGTGGGAAGTTGTTGTGCCTAAATTTTGTGGATAAAAAACAAATGGAGGATTTTGGCATTACCATGAATCATATTCCAATTAAATGTGACAATTCTAGTGCCATTTTGTCTCACCAAAAATCCAATCCAACACTCTAGAACCAAGCATATAGAAATTAGACATCACTTTATTAGAGATCATGTGCAAAAAGGTGATATAGTGCTTGAATTCGTTGATACCTTGCATCAACTAGCTAATATTTTCACTAAACCACTTGACAAGGATAGATTTTGCACAATTAGAGAAATTGGCTTAATGAATGCACTCTAAATTCATAGGTTAAAAAAATTCTGATACTTTGTCTTAATATTGTTTGCATCATGCTTAGTTTGAAAAGCTAGCTTTACATACCTATTTGTTTGATGATGTGCACTTGTACGAATTTTGATTCTTGGATAATTTTGTTGTTTCTTAGTCAATTTTGAATTGTTCATGCCAAATGATTTTGATGTGAAATTTTGGTTTAAGTTGCATTTTCAAATGCTTTTCGAAGAACAATTGGGTCAAAAATATGTCTAATTTAATACCATCCTAATGGAAATGACCCAATACTAGGCTATATGTATCGATACCAGCACATTCTTCTTCCCTGAATCGAGACCAATTTCAAAGTATCGATACAAACCCAAAATTGTTCATTGTATCGATACCTGACTCCAAGTATCGATAAATGTATTGATACTCCCCATCTTGTATCAATACAGATCAACTTATTCTATGTCTCGAGACCCAATTCCTTGTATCGATACAAAACCTAGCACTGTTCTTTGTATCGATGCTCACTGTTGATCACGCACGAAAAGCTCATTCTCATCAAGCACTATTTATCCTCTCTCCTAGCCTCTTCTCCCTCACTCAACTTTTAATCATCAAAAATCACTATCCTTACACTTTTCTCACAATCCTTGATCCATAAACCGGTTCATTTCATCACAATTCACCAAATCCATTTGAAAATTAACCCATTACCATCCAAAACATCAATAATTCGAAACTTTCCCTCACTTTAAACCTCATCATTTTCCTTTCAAATTCCATAAAATTTATCCATATTTCTTCATAATTTTTGAATATTTTTTCATTCTTAAGTCTTTTCCCACTCAATTGTTGAGATTGGTTGTGGATTCACTCGATACACTACACCAATTGCCACCAAAACCTATCGCCCACCACGTGCTCGACCATTTTCCTTAACCAGCCTTTCCTTAGCACCTTACCCAGGTTTCTTCATTGGACTACTCCCTAACCACCATCGACGAACATCATCGAAACCTAATCCCACCTCATCTGAAACCCACCAAATTACATTAAACACTTCACCAACATCAATCCTCTCCTCCACTTGTCCGAACCAGCATGCAATTCTACCGTTTCACCACATGCTCAACACCATTTCTTAACTATCTTTAAACACTACCATGCCTCCAAAGACTAAACAAATCACCCGTCATCAAGGACCTGTCACCTGTGCTTCCACCTCCACCACTGTTCAACCACCGTCAACCTAAACACAATCATTCTTTGACCTCTACTTCTGCGATGCATGGGCTCGTGAGCAATTTACCACCATCTATGCCCGTATGCCCATCCAACAATGTCGAGTTATTAACTTCCCCTTTCTCTAGTCCATTACTTATCCCTACCTTCAAATTTTTGATACCTTCGGATGGATCAAATTTTTTCACTCAACGTTCTGGTTTGTGATAATCTTGTTCATGCATTCTTTAGCAATGCCTTACTTATTATTGATGATCATGATGATGTCATTGTTATTCACTCTTACCTTTTAGCACAAGATCTCATAGTCAACCCGGCTTCTCTTGCGACTGCCTTCAATTTCTCGAATGAAGGTGTAATCAATGAAGGTCTAGCTTTCGCAGCTTTGCACACCCTAAACAACAAAGCCACCCTTCTTTCTCTGATTGATCATTTACTCCATCTTATCCTTTCCTATGTGCTCCTTCCACACGGCACCAAACATACTTTAATTAGCGATTTTAACTATTGATGGCTCCATATGATTCAAACCGAGACTCATCCAAACTTAGCCCATTTCATCTTCGTGGACCTTGTTCTTTATGTTTGTGGTTGTCCTAGCCTTTTCCATGGCATGGCTTTGAGCTACTACTTCGACACTCAAGGTCTTGATCTTTCTTGCAACCCTAGGATTATGGTATTTACTTACAGTTATATTGGTCGTAAATTCATGGGGCTCGTCGAGTATGAAATCAAGGTGCCACCTTCATTCTGAAGGCTCATCGACAACCACCTCCACCATTTGAGCAACCAGATGTTCCCACTCCCGATGATCATGATGATGATATGGAGCACGATGTGCCTTCTCCACCCCTAGCTTCTGCTACCTCGTCATCCATGCCTATGGACTTTCAACTTATGTATAATTCCATCATGGGGCATTTTGACACATGAAAGTGATGCCTTGACTCTTTGGCATAAAAACATCCTGATGACTACCTAAGACTCAGCTCGGGTGAAACAACAAAATGATTTTAGGGTATACTTTCGATGAAAAGTATCTCGGTAACCCTAAAATACTTAAAAATGATCATAGAAAGCTGAACCGATCCTACATGCACATCATTGGCATAAAAGCATCCCAATAACTACTTAGCACTCAGCTCAAAAAAATTATCAAAATGCCGTTAGGTGTACTTTCAATGTAAAAGTATCTCGATAACCCTAAAAAACATGAAAAAGATTATAAAAAGGTGGACCTATCCTAAGTGTAAATCTTCGGCGTAAAAGCATCCCGACAACTACCTAGGACTCGGCTTGAAAAAAATTATCAAAATGCCCTTAGGGTGTACCTCCAACATAAAAGTATCTCGGCAATCTTAAAGGACTAAAAAATGATCATAAAAAGGTGAACCTATCCTAAATGCATATCATTGGCATAAAAGCATCCCAATGACTACCTAGGACTTGGCTTGAGAAAAATTACCAAAATGCCCATGTGGTGTACTTCGACGCGAAAGAATCCCAGCAACCTTAAGGACAAGAAAGACAGGTAATGATGATTTTTACTCTAAATGAGTAATTTAGATTACAAAAATGGCCTAAAGTACAAAAATTGCTAATGGATCTTTAAATTTCTCAAAATTAAATATTAGTCCTAAATTGGTTAAAAATGCTAAAAAATATATTTCTTTGCCCAAAATACCCTAAACGAGATATTTAAATTTTAAAATAACCTAACATGCAAAAAAGCCATTAAGTCCCCAAATTTTCAAAAATTGCATTTCATACCCTAACGGAGAACTAAAAGAATACAAAAGGTTTTAATTTTTTTAATACCCCATCGAAGGACCAATGGAATGCTAAAAATATTTAAAATACTCTAAATAAATGATTTCATGCTAGAGATAACCATTTCGGCCTAAAAATGCTAGAGTTCTCTAATGGTCCTTAAACTTTCTTAAAATTACAAATTGGCCTCTATATGATTAAAATATAAAATTAAGCATCACATAAATCAAAATAATCACAAAAAAAATCATATAGAAAATTACAAGCAAGATTCAGTCACCTCTTTTTGCCCCCAGAATAAATTTTCAATATTTACACAAAAGTCCCTAAACTTCTTAAAATTATAAAAGCCCCCAAAACTAAAAAAAATGTTTTTTAACTTGATAAATGCATAAAATACATTCCTAAGGGTGCAAGTCTATTTCGGCCAAGCATATAGGTCTAAACAAAATTTCTTTAATTTTTTTACAAATTTGCCCCTAAGCTTTCTATATTTACAAAATGACCACAAAAAAACACATATACAAACATGAATTTTAGCCAACACCTAAACAATCTACCAATCCATTTTTTTTAAACTTAACAATCACATATTCATATTTTATTTAACACAAATTAGCACAATTATATGATAAAATTACAAAAATAAGTTTATAAGCATGTGATTTCACCATCATAACAAGAAAACACTAAAATAAATGAAATATATATGAACATATATATGACAAACACAACACCAAAACCAACATCATATCAACATAAACATGATTCATGAAGAAAAATAATTTACTAACAAGAAGGAAAAAAAATAAAATCAAGGAAATTAGTTCATGGCCATTGTGCTTAGTCTTTCAACATGGATAAAAAAATCCATGAACTTCAGCATTTTTATGGCTCACCAAAGAGAAGAAAACTGTATAAAACAAATAAGACTTTAAAGATTTTAGTAGAGATTAAACCTTAACAAGCCTTGAATTTTTTTCAAGTGTTATCTTTCTTTTTTTTTTGGTAAGTTTTTTTTCTTTTTTTTTGGCTTTCAAAACTAAGAAAGCTTGGAGAAAACATCCTCCCACATTTATAGGGGAGGATGAATTGGCCAAGGAGGATGAAAATCCTCCTTGTTAAAAAATCCATGTCCTTTTTCCATATTTCCTTTTTTTTATTTATTTGATGTTAAGTTAACTTGTTAGGTTGGCAAAAATAAATGTTGTGTCATAAGCCCATGCCCTTGTCATCTTTTCTTACAAGCCACCATCTCTTTTGTCATGATTATGTTAGTTTAGGTGGCATGATGATCATGTGTCATTCTTGGCGTACTTGATGGATTTAGTTAGGAAGAAACTAAATTAGTTAGAAAAGAATTTAACTCCAACCAAGTTGAATTTCATGTAACTAAATTAGCAAACTATAAAATTAATATTGTAAAAAACAAAATCTCATTATAAATTTACAAGTAAACATAATCTTAGAAGTAAAAAAACAAATGCAGTCAAGATGCCTAAAAAGCCTAATTGGAAATTCCATAAAAAAAAGGATAACATATTAAAATTCATGTATTCAACAAAATTCAACATAATAAATCCAATTAAGAATTGAATCATATGGAAATGCCAATCAAAATTTCGTAAAAAAAAAAAAAATCAAAATAATTGATATAAAAAAATTAAAAGAAAAAGTTAGTGGACTTTGTTGGAAAATTAGAGATTAAAATGGGCTTGGTAGGCTTTTAGAAAATGAAATAGGCTTAGTGAAAAATCAAGAAAATGGGCTTGGTAAAATCATTGGGCTTGTTGAGAAATTGAATTTTAAAAATTGATTTAATATAAATTTAATGAAAATATTTAATGAATTCTAAGAATCTTAAATTGAAAAAAGTCCTCCCTAAAAAGTTTACGGAGTAGAAAACTCTGTATCTTGAAAATGAAAAAATTCAAAAAATGCAAAACTCATAAAATAAAATAAATTTTGAAAAATTGATTCGATGGTGGGTAAATGAAAATATTTAAAGAATTTTGAAGTTCAAAACTCAAAAAAATTTAACCGAAAATTTTATAGGTAAAAAAGAACTCATATTTTGAAACTGAGAAAATTTTAAAGAATACATTGAAAATTATATAAAATGGATTAAATACAACATATTGTCTGAAATATTAATTATCAAAAATAAAATAAATAAAAAATAAAATTTTGAAATCCGAAATAGATTTAACTAAAACAATTTTATAAGCATAATACTTGCGATACTGTTAAAATTCAAAATTAATTAACAAAATTGACAATTTGACATCTTATGGTAAAAACACCAATACTTATTTTTTTCTTGAATATTTTTTATTTTTTTGGAATGCATATTGGCATGAATATTGCACAAGTGTCAGTAAAAATATATGACGGTTAATTTTTTGAGCTTTACGAAAATATCTCAAAAAATTCATGAAAATGGGAAACTTGATCGTGATATCATCTGCAGGAATGATTTTTCAAATTTGGCAAGAAAATATTTAAAAACAAAATTTTCCTATTGAATATTCGTCCTTTCATCCGAGGTTGGTCTTTTAATGGCATTTTTTCTATCATGTGTCAATACGATCATGTATGTATGATGGAATAAGTTACAAAAATGTGAAAATTCCTCGGCAGAGGTTGACCTTTATTGGGGCGACAATCATATTCCCGATTTCAGATAATTAAGACTATTGAAAAAAAGATCTAAACAAAATTAGGTGTCTACAGCTGCCCCTCTTTGGCCGTTGCTGTGACTCAGGAATAGGGCAAAGACTAGATAGACACAATCTCATCCAGGCTATAATGTTTTTCAAAATAATGAATAAATGAAATAAAACAAAACAATGTATTCATTAAAAATAAATAATCGAGGGCAAGACCTCAGTTAAGACAAGAAAGCGGACTATGGTGAAAACCAAGTCTAAAATTAACCAGGGCAAAACCGATATAGTCAAACGAAGGTGGCTAAGATGTAACCTAGGTCTAAAGGGTTGACCAAAGTGAAACCAATATAGTTGAACGAAGGTAACTAAGTCTAGAGGGTTGGCCAAGGCAAAACTGATACAGTCAAATAAGGATGATCCGGATGTAACATGGGTTTAAAGGGTTGACCAGGGTGGAACCGATACAATCAAACGAAGGTGACCAGGATATAATCCTAGGTCTAAAGGATTGACCAGGGTAGAACTGATAATGTTAAATGAAGGTGACTAAGTTTAGAGTGCTGACCAGGGCAAAATCGATACAGTCAAATAAGGATGACCCGGATGTAACATGGGTTTAAAAGGTTGGCCAAGGTGGAATCGATATAGTCCAACGAAGATAACTAGGATAAAATCCTAAGTAAAAAGGATCGACCATGATGAAACTGATACAATCAAAAGGGTTGACCAGGGTAGAACTGATACAGTCAAACAAGGTAAAAATGCTTAATATCTGAATTACTTGAAGGAATATGAGGTTTACCTTTTCGTTTTGTACCAAAAGTCTCTTTCCAATATCATATTTAACTGAAGATCTGCAAATGAAATGCAAATGCATAGGAAATGCATATGATGAGTTTTCATGTTTTAATTTTCTTTATTAATGTCTGATCCAGCCTATTTTGGAGAAAATGTGACTAATATTTGTTCTTCATTTGATGGAATAGACCTATATTTTTGCTTGAAGATTGGAAACACGTTTAGAAAGCATTGGGGATTTCTCTTCTTTTTAGCAAAGGGAGCCAGCGCTTGAATTTGAATTTGAAGGCTTCTTTAAAGGTCATTGTAGACATGATACACTTGTTCTTGAAAAGTCAAACTAGATAATGCACCAATATCATCTAGGAATTAAAAAAGAAGAACATGATTGGGAATATATGGTCTTTAAAATTTCCTATTAATAACTGGAACAAACTGATACAGGCTAAAGAAGAAGAGCATGATAGGGAATATGTGGCTTCTAAAATTTCCATCAATAGCCAAAATAAATTGATATGGATGAAAAGGAAGAGCATGATGGGGAATTTGTAGTTTATCCACCCTAGCTCTTCCTAGAATGTCTAAAAGACTTTGGATTACTGACTAAAATCCCTACAATGTTTTAAGCTCATTCAAAGTAATTTAGAGAAAACAATTTGACATCTTTTCCTGATTTCTATTTGGTGAAAATGTTAATTATCATCTAGCAAAAATGTTAGCATGGTCCAAATGACTAATTAACAAAGCTATAAATGAAAATATGTACTTGTATTGCAACAAAGAAAGAAGATACAACATTAGTTATTTTTAAAATGGTGATAAAGTACAAAAGAGATTTAGATATTACTTAGATAAGCGAGATCTCCCATTTACTTTTTTAAAGATTTTTTTTGAACAAAAAATTTACTTTCATGAAGATCCATCTCTTGAAGATGCCTTTGATCATACTATGCCTCTTTTAGACATAGTCTTCCAGCAAATTATGCTTTGTTTGTTCCTTTCAAATGCTTGAGCTGTCGCTTCAAGCCGTCAGCTTAAAGTCTCCCCTTTATACCATCTTTGATCATTACCCTTTTTAGGTTTTCATTTGATTTTTTAAAACGGATGCTTTTTTAGGTTTTCATCCCTTTTTTTCTTTTTTATTTTTTTAAAACAGATACGTTTTTGGGTTTTCATCCATTTTTCTTCTTTTTCTTAGGCATAATGTTTTTTTACATTATCGAATTAATAAGGTTTGGTAGAATTCCTCCATCCATCTCTATCAATATCAACGCTCTTCCTGGAAATGTCTTTCGGACAACATAAGGCCCTTCCCAATTGGGTGCCCATTTACCTCAAGAATATTTTTGTCCTGACGAGATTTTTCTCAGTACCAATTCTCCCTCTTGGAATTTCCTAGGATGAATTTTCTTATCATACGCTCTCATTATTCTTTTTTGGTATGTCTGCCAATATCGAATAACTTTTAGCCTTTTTTCTTTAATGAAATTCAGTTGCTTATAACGATCTCGAACCCATTCAGCTTCTTCTAACTTGGTTTCCATTAATACTGGGAGTGAAGGGATCTCTACTTTGATTGGTAAGACAACCTATGTACCGTAGATTAACGAATAAGGTGTTGCTCCAGTTGAAGATCGGATTGAAGTTCTATAAGCTAAAAGGGCAAAGAGGACCTTCTCATGCTAATTTTTGTAGGTTTCTACCATCTTCCCTACAATCTTTTTAATATTTTTATTAGCCACCTTTATAGTTCTATTCATCTTTAGATGGTTTGTCATTGACTTGTGATGAGAAATTTTGAGCTGGGTACACACCTTTGTTATCAATTTATTATTCAAATTGGAGGCGTTATCCGTTATAATTCTTTTAAGGCTCCCAATTTGGCAAATGATGTTAGTCCTCAAAAATTTTATCACTGTCAACCTTGTCACATTTGTATAGGAGGTTGCTTTAACCCATTTGGTGAAGTAATTAATGACCACTAAGATGAAGCGATGACGGTTCGAAGCTACAGGGTTAATGAGTCCTACAACATCCGTGCCCCATATAGAGAAAGGCCATGGTGCGATTATGACATGCAATGGTGAAGGTGGTACACGGATCTTGTTAGCATATACTTGGCATTTATGACACTTTTAGGCATATTTAACGCAATCACCTTCCATGGTCATCTAGAAATAACCCAGTCTTATAATTTGCTTCGCCATTTTATGTCTATTCATAGGGAAATTGTGAATCCCCTCATGCACATCTTCCAATATCTTTTATGCTTTGGGAGCATCAACACACCTTAGTAACACTTAATCATAACTGTTCTTGTAAATAATCTTTCCATCCAAAACAAAATTCATCACCAGTCTCCTTAAAGTTCTTTTGTCAATCTCAGAGGCATTATCCGAGTATGCTTAATCCTTGAGATATCTTTGGATGTCGTGATACCATGGGAGACCATTTGCTTCGATTTTGACATTGCAACAATATGCAGAAGATTCATATATACTCATCTGAATTAATGTTACCTCTTGCCCCTCATTTACTTTAAACATCGAAGCTAAGGTGGCTAAAGTATCAGCCATTTGAGTATCATCTCAAGTCAGATGAATAAATTCTACCTTCTCAAACTCTTCAAGCAATTCTAGAATTAGCTTTCTATACTGTTGCATCCTCGAATCCTGAGTTTCCCATTCTCTACGCAATTAATAGATCACCAAGGTTGAGTCCTCACATACTTTTAATAATTAACCTTTTCTCTCTACAGTGCCCTAACCATAACACATGCTTTTAATTCTGCTACCTTGTTTGTACAATCGAAGTCCAGTCGAGCAATGAATGGGTAATAGTCTTCTTCTGGAGATATTAACATTGCCTCGATTCCATGGCTTAAAGCATTTAATGCTCCATCGGAATACATTTTCCATGTTAATTCCTTTAACGGCTTTCCTTCTTCTTCCACTAAAATATTCATTAAATCCTCATCAGGAAAGTCAAAATTCAATGGCTGATAATCATCAAGTGCTTGGCTTGCTAGGAATTTAGTAATAACACTCCCTTTAATTACCTTCTGACCTACATAAACCATATCATATTCCGATAGCGAAACTTGCCATCTAGCCATCCTTCTTGACAAAGTCGGTGCTTCGAACATATATTTGATCGGGTCCATTTTGGTGATCAACCAAGTGGTATGATACAACATGTATTGTCAGAGCCTTTTTGCAGCCCAAACTAGGGCACAACATAACTTTTCTATTTGAGAATAATTTACCTCATAGTCAAGAAATTTCTTGCTTAGGTAATAAATAGCCTGCTCCTTCTTTCCTGTCTTATCTTGCTATCCTAGCACATAACCCATAGACCTTTTAGACACTAACATGTACAAAATCAAAGGTCATCCCAATATAGGTGACACCAACATTGGTGGATTACAAAGATAATGCTTAACTTTTTCAAATGCTTCATGGCATTTTTCATTCCATTCACCAGGGTTTTGTTTTTGCAACAGCCGAAATATCGGGTCACATTTATCTGTGAGTTAGGATATGAATCTGGCAATGTAATTTAACCTCCCAAAGAACTTCACACCTCTTTTTGTGTAAGTGAGGATGGTAATTCTTGGATGGCTTTAATCTTATATGGATCAACTTTAATCCCTTTTTCACTCACAATGAAGCCTAATAACTTTCCTAACCTTTCACCAAAAGTGCATTTTGCCAAATTCAACTTTAACTGGTACTTTTTTGGTCTTTTGAATAGCTTTCATAAATCAACGTATCCTTTCTTATGAGGCAACTTGGCAATCATATCATCCACATGTACTTCTATCTCTTTGTGCATCATATTATGGAATAGGGTGACCATTGCCCTCTGATAAGTTGCCTTTGCAGTTTTCAGTCCAAACGGCATCACCTTATAACAAAAAATTCCCCACGTTGTTACAAAAGTTATTTTTTCCATGTTTTCTAGTGCCTTTTTTATCTGGTTATACCCTGAAAATCCATCCATGAAAGAAAACAGACAATTCTTCACAGTATTATCAACCAGAGTATCTATATAGGGAAGAAAAAAATTATCCTTCAGACTCCCTCGATTTAGGTTTCGATAGTCTACACACATTCTAAATCTACCATCTTTTTTTGGGAACTGGGATAATATTTGCAACCCATTCTGGGTATTGTGCCACTTCAAGAAACCCAGCCTTAAATTGTTTTTTACCTCTTTTTTATTTTTAAAAGTATTTCTGGTTTCATTCTTCTCAACTTTTGCTGGACCGATTTGAATTATGGTTTAAAGGTAACTTATAGACTATGATTTTCGTAATCCAACCCTGGCATGTCTTGGTAGGACCATGCGAAAACATCTTGAGATTCTTGAAGCAAACTTATTAATTCTTCCCTAGTGATGAGCATTAGGGCAACCCCTATCTTGACTTCTTTTCTATCATCCTCATCATCCCCTAAATTTATCACCTCTATGGATTCTTCGTGGGGCATTATTCGTTCATCCTCTTGCTCAATTATTTTTAGTAGATTAGGTGCCAAAGTATGATCATCATTATTTTCTTCGAAATCAACCTCATTCTCGAGCAAATAGCTAGTTCAAAATCAACCTTTAGATCGCATTTGGGACCATCCACTTTTCCTTAAGTAAGAAATCTGTAAAGGTAAAAAAGACAAAAAGAATGGGCAACCAAATGTATGACATGATTGGTATAAATGTATGTAACAAAGAAAAGAAATATTGGTATAAAAGAAATTGGATAAACAAAAAGGTCATATGCATTTCATTTCTATAAATGATAATTTAACATTTTAAGTTTTCACAGAAAGATTCTTGATAACAAACTGAGTAATTTGAAACCGACCTAAGCACTATAGTTCTCTCAATACAAGTCTAATTTTTCAAGACGTATCCAAGAAGACAATGATGGATCCCATGATCATCATTTGGCTTATTGCTGACTTCTACAATAGTGGCCACCTGACACTTCTTGGAAGTTTCATTAACCACCATAATAGCTCTACTGGCTTCTTTTTCTTCAGCTCCTAGATTAAAAAACCCTTTCATAATGGAAAACTTCATCCAGTAAAAGGTAGAGCATTGATTTTTGGCTTATTATTGATTGAAAGCTTAGACTAGCTTCTTTTTTTGAGATCTATTTCTAAATTTCTTCTTTTGACTCCACTCTAGCTTGAAGCCCAGTCCCTACTTGTCTTTTTTGCCAATGACATTGATAGATTAGCTGATCCCTTGTAAGCATTTCCCAAGTCCACTTCTAGCTTGGGCTTATTTTCGGACTGTAAGCCAGAGACCTATGTAGGCACTCGTTGAAAGTCTAAGTTTTGGGATTATAGACCCTTTTGCAATGAAAGTGGCATTGATAATTTCAAAAGATCTAAAAGAGCATTCTTCAAGTTTAGTATCTACTTCAATTTAAAGGGCTTCAGTAAAAATTATAGCCATAATATCTCTTCCCCCGATAAGCTAATCAACTTCTTGTCAACTATGAATTTAACTTTTTGGTATAGAGATAATGGGATAGCCCCAGCAGAATGAATCCATGGTCATTCAAACAAATAGTTGTATGTTGGGACAATGTCCATCGCATGAAATTCGATCTCAAATAAGCAAAGGTCAATATCTAAGGTGATCGAAATATTTTCCTTAATTTTTCTCTTGGCCCCATTGAATGCCTTAACAACTGTATGGCTATGCTTGATTTGATTAACATTAATTGGTAAGCAAAAAAATTTGATCAATGGCATTACATTCAAAGCTGATCCATTGTCAATAAGGATTTTAGGTAATATGGTCCATTTACAGTGAGTTATGATGTGGAGAGCTTTTGTTAAAGTGTTGCCCCGTGGTGAGATCTCATCGTCACTAAATGAAATGATATTGTCAACAACAATGTTATTTACTAGGTGATCCAGCTTATTTATAGAAATGTCTTTAGGAACATAAACCTGGTTGAGCACTTTCAACAAAGCATTCTGATGCGCTTCTGAGCTGAGCAGTAGGGTAACCTTAAAATCTTTGCCAGTTGCTACTTTAACTATTCTATTACACTATACTCACCGTGTTTAATAAATGTAAGAAATTCAACAGCCTCTTTTTCCTTGATCGATTCCTTTACTTTAACTAGCCTATCTTCGGTAATTGTTACGTTTCCAGATACCTATCCTTTTGACTTGGTTTTCGTACTAGTTTTACTTGTTTCTGGGCTGTAAATGTGACCACTCCTTGTTACATGGCTTAACTAAGTTATTTCGATAGTAGCCAATTGGCTTGTAATAACCTCTGGAGTTGTTATCCCACCATTATACTTTCATGGTACTTGTTTGTTTTTCTGATACAGGAACGAAGTTGGTGCTCTAATAATAAGTCTAAGAGTAACTTCAGTCTTAGAAAGTGGGATTTTTAGTTGATTGCAATGAATGATAAGAGGGTGACTAACGCCGTAGGGTAGTTGCGATGATTTTTCACCAGCCATGTTGACTAATTTTTGTTTCTCTAATCCCGCTTCTTCAAATAACCCAATTTAACCATTGTCCATCAATCTCTAGATTATGGCTAAAAATTCTATGCAATTTCGCAAAGTGTGTCCTGATTTCTTGTGAAATTTGTAGAAGTTAGCACTAAGACCAGATTGACCTTTAATACTTCCATGATCTTGACCGAAGATCCCTCCTTCAATAAGGATTGCCCATACTTTTTCCATAGAAGTCCTAACTTCTTAGACTTTCGACTTTCTTCGACTTTCTTCTTCAATAATTAGAGCATTAATCCTAGGTTCGATATGATCTAGTAAGGGATTTGCTGCCACAATAGGTGCTGGGCCATTATCAATTTGAAAGGCACCCTTCTCAAGAAGACTTTGAACCTTTTGCTTGAAGGTCGTACAATTTTTAATTGAGTGACCCGCTACTACATGATACTGACAGTGCAAATTTGGGTCATACCAGTTGGGGTAATTTCCTTCATATGTTTTAGAAATATTAGAGCCACTAACCATGCCTCAAAAAATTTATCAAACATTTCCTTATATAAGTAAGAAAAAGGTTCATAGCAAGATCTAGGTTGGTTAGCTCTCTAGGCTGGTGGATTAACATTGGGTCTTAGTTCATTTTGTGGAAGCTGGTTCAAAGTGGTGGTCTAAGGTGATGTTGAAGGAGAAATTTTAGGTATGGTCAAAGAATAGGTATTTTGGGTTATTGTCTTTGGTTTTGGTAATACGAATAAAGTTCTTGATGGTACAGTTGACTAACATAGTTAATAGATAGAGCTTCTTCTTTCTTCTTTCCCATCCCTGGCTTTTTTCTAGTAAAAGACAACCCAGTTTGCAATTTTACCAGCCTTTACAACTGTTTCAATCATCTCTCTCAAATAATAAGATCAGCAAAATTCTTGGTTGCATTCCCCACCAATTTGTCATAATAGGGGGAACGCAAAGTGCTCACTAATATCATCATGGTTTCTTTCTCAGTTAAGGAAGGTTAAACCTGATAAGCCATGTGTCTCCATCTTTATGCATATTCCTTAAAATATTTTATAGACTTATTCTCCATATTCTTAAGAATTAGTCTATCAGGCACCTATTCAGCCATATATTTATATTATTGAAGAAATGCATTAGCTAAATCAGTCCAGCATTGAATTTGAGTATGGTTCAGATCATTGTACCATCTCAGCACAAATCTAGACAAGTTTTCTTGAAAATAATGAATCAAAAGCTTTTTGTTTTGGGCATAACCAGCCATTTTCCTGATGAACATTTTAGCGTGTACTTGAGGAGAAGTAGTGCCTTTGTACTTTTTAAACTCAGGCATTTTAAATTTCGATGGGAGGACTAAATCTGGTACTAGACTGAGGTCCTTGATGTCCACACTACTATATAATTCGACCCCTTCAATGGCTTTTAGCCTCTTTTCAAGAAGTTGTAATTTCCTTTTTTTTATCTCTACTTCAGCCTGCTTTTTACCCTTCTATTTATGCTTTCCTCTTCATCAATGCTAGGGCCAATTATTCTTCTTGGGCAACTGTAGTTATTGTGCTTACCCCTTATGAAAAAGCATCAGGGTTATTGATGATAACTGGTGGATTAGTAATTGGGACATTTTGTTATAAATTTTTTATATTAGTTGTTTGCCTCAACTGATACCCCATGGATCTTTCGACAAAAGTATCCATATTCATCTCTGGCTATTAACGAACTAGCTCCCTTGCCATTAACAATTCCATCATCCTTGTGATCTAGGCTTGTAGTTCTTCTTGCATTTTTAGCATGGCCTCTTAGGCCTGTCGATGACTTTCTTCTAATCTATCCAATCTTGCTAAGTGAACTTTAGCCATTCTTCTTGTTCTAAGTCTAGTATGGTATCAATGAGTGGGTAGTGGTTGAATTGGTCTTTCTGAGTTTGCAATGTTGACCTTAACAATTCCACATTTCTTTAAGTTAATTAATTTTCACCTATGAACTAATAAAATTAATAATCATGTATGTATGCATGTATATGTATAGGCATATGTATGTATGGTATGAGTATATGAATGCACTTGGAGGGACGTTTGCTTTAAGTAAAGATTTCGAACTCAAAAATTTTTCATTAACTTTATGGTAAATTACATGTTCACATCATTGATCATGTAGGGATTACATCCAAGGAAATTCCTAACTTGATCATATTATCTTTGAGCCTCATTCAAAAACTGAAGTATAACATGCCCATATTATCCTATGGGATTAATTTGCATCTGTAAGTCTAATCTTCTCCACCGTTTTCCTTGCTTGGATGACGGCTGAGTGGATCTATTCTGTAAAATGATCTATGTACATTTATCGACCAAAAGAATTAGTTGCCCATCGTCTACCATCATCTTCGGCCCACCATAGTCTATCAACCTAATATGCATCTAGATTGTAGTAGGCTTGCACCAAGGCGTGAATATCATCTCCTCCATGTTGTAATTATAATCCCATCTGTGCAATAGTTATAGTGTGACCTTGTCTTTCATCAAGCAGTTGAAATACCCTTCCATGCTCTTGATCCAAGACAACTTAGAGTCATTTGTTCTTTTCAATAGACCTTCTTAACTGGAGATGTGTATCAGCATGCTTTCTTCTTTCTCTTTCAAAAATAGTTTGTTTGCCTTCCCCTTCCAAAGCTTTAGTCTTCCATACTTTTAACTATTCATTAAGCTTGTATTTCTTTCATCACCCCTTTAACAGTGCTATTGGAACTCTTGGATATCTTGGCAAGTTTCATTTTCTTGTTCTGTTCAACCCAGTCCTTTTTCATTAGAATATACTTTTCTTCCATTTTTTCAACTTCTTTTGCTTTTACTTCTATCTTCATTCGTAAATAGGCAACTTCTTCTTGGAGCTGATGATTCTCATCACTTATTCTTTTTTGCTCTCTGGCAGTTTCGTCCTTAATCAAATCCATCTCGGATGGCATGACAGGTTCTGGCTGAATAAATACTTGAGGAATGGTCTCATTTGAGCAAAGAATGATTATGCATAATCTTAAACTCTCCTCCAAGCATCATACCCTGGAGTGGTCTTATCTGTGTATGCACTTAATCTTGACTCATACCTCTTTCTCCATTGTAAAATGGCCATATGAAACAACATTTTATAATCCTCACCCTGATATTCCAAGTTAACACTAGCCAAATTTAAAGTCATAGGGATGAATTGCTATGACCCAAATTATCTTCGGACCAATAATGGCACTTAACCCATGGTGCCCCATATTCTGAGTAAAGGCACATATAGCAGATTACCACATCGATACACAAAGCATTTTAGTAAAAACCATGGTGCCCTCCAGGTTAAATAAGAAGAATCTAAGTGATGCTAGCATCTCAACCCATTGTTTCATGGTTTTAGACTTGGGCCATTCTTTTTTGATGAATTCCTAAAGAGAAACAAATGTGGAAAGTAGGGTTTAACTTTATCTGGCCCTTCGCCCTAGAAATAACTTCGTGCCCGGATATATAATAACAAAGCACTTCCAAAGAATCTTCTTTAACCTTCTTCTCGGCATGCATTTAGTGCTTTAATTATTTCAACTAGAATTGCTAGATTTAGGTGCATGTTTCTTTTCAATCGATCAAATAAATCCACTATTACCGCTTTAACATGTCCTAACACTCTCGAAAAGAAAACCATCCCATACATAGCAAGAGCAAATGCATCCAGAGCCTTCTTAGTGTTGATTGCTCTTGGATATATTTTCGTAGATACTACCATGAAATGACACTAGTGTTCCCTTTCTATTCTATGTAATGGTGGTTGGCTTTGAAATCATGATCTAAAACTTAACTCAATCTTTTATGAAAGTTGGTCGAATTGAGCTCTTTGCAATAGATGGGTCTCGTCTCCAATGGCCCAAGCCTAAGAAGAGCAATATCTCTTCCACAGTTAGAGTCACGTTATGCTGATTGAATGAAAAATGTTAGCTTCAAAGGAGAGATTGAACCAAGAGGGGGTGAATTGGTTTTATAAAAACTTTATAAATTTGAAGTAAATTGAAAATTAAAAATAAGATAAGGAAGAGAAAAACAAACAATCAATGTATAGAGGTTCAGTCTTTTAATTCGGCACCTACGTCCTCTCTTCTTAGTACTTTCTTACCAAGGTGATTCCCACAATTCACTAAGCAAATTGTTACCTTTAAGGCTCAGGTATAACTTTCCACTACTATCTTTTAAGGCTTGATAGAACCTTTCAATTCCTTTGAGAATTATACCCCAAACTCTTAAATATTTTCACTAACTTTCACACAACCCCTTTTGTGATATGAAAGAAGTATTTTGTAAGCTAATTGAACCTCTAGTAGGTTGATGTTTGCTAGAATTTAAGTACAAGATAAATGAGATACAAATAGGCTTGAAGAGTATGAATTTGATACAAGTAAAAATAAAGAATTTGATGATTTTAAGCTTTTTGTTGTTCAATGATTCAATGAAATCTATATCTCTTCTTCTTCAGTGGTTTAGAACCTCCATTTATAGCTGAAAATTGATTCATAAACGTTGGGCATTTAATGTGGTGGTTGGAGAGCCGTTGTAGCCTTCATAACTGCTTGTTTTCATTTAATCTCGCGCTATAGTATCGATACAATACCAATAGTATCGATACAGAAATAAAAAAAGTGATGTTGCAGCTTATGGTATTGACACAGGGATCTGAGTATCAATACTAAGCAAGCTGTATCGATACAGATACCATTGTATCGATACATTTGAGGGTTTCAGCCAAACTTTGGCTACTGCCAAGCCTTATATTGATACACATAGGGTAAGTGTCGATACTAAGCAGCCTGTATTGATACATACAAACTTGTATCGATACATTTCAGGGTTTCATCTAAATCTTGGCTACTGCCAAGCCTTGTATCGATACTAAGTAGGCGGTACCGATACATTCACACTTGTATCGATACATTTAAGGGTTTTTAAGCATAGTATCGATACATTTGTTCTTTGTATCAAAACCAACCTTCAAAAACATTTGTGAAATGATTTTTCTTGACTCAAACAAATCTAAATAATTATTCTAAGTGTAAATATACTTTTTAAAGCATATAATTTTTGATAAATTACAAACTTAGTAATTTTCAAGATACTTTTCAATTTAAACACAAATACCAAGTTGAGTATTAATTTAACTTAAGTTGTTTGTTATATCAAAACCGAAATCAAGGTTAACAATCTCCTTCTTTTTGATATAACAAAACTTAAGATAAATTTGCTTGTATTTGAGATTAATGAAAAATAACTCCCCCTCAATAAATTGCACAAGATTATTAAAATCAAGCCTATATTCAATATCAACATGTAATTTAGGTTCCAACATATGCATAATCAATTTATGGAAAGCAACATATTGCAAATTTAAGGCATTTCTCCCCATTTTTATTATATCAAAATAGAATTCAAGGATAAGTAGGCATAAGCAAGCATAAGTAGGATAAATTAATAAAGTAGGCAAAAAATGTTCAAGGCAATGCAAAACATAGAGTAGCGGAGAATCCTAAAACCATAAAATCTGACAAACATAAGAGATATCCTAAAACGATCTTAAAAGCAATATCCTAAAACCATAAAGTCTGACAAGATAGAAAATTAATAAACGCGCCTAAGTTAACTAGACATCATCGGCCAGAGGATCCTCGGTGGGTGGAGAAGTAGGTGGAGGCGCATGAGGGAAAGCAGCCGAGAAAGCATGGAATTGCTCCATTAAAGCTCGATGACTATGCTCAAGAGTAGAGAAACGAGCATCGATGGTGTCGAAGCGATGGTCGAATCATCCCTTCCATGCATCAAAACGGCTCATAGTAGATGTGAACATTGTGGGAATGTCCATAGGCATGAAAGATGAGGTAACCGAAGCCGGAGGTGGGGGAGGCTCATTAAGCTCCATTTTATCATGATCATAGGGAGCGGGAGCATCCGGTTGCTCAAGTGGTGGTTGTTGATGAGCCTTGGAAACAAAGTCAGCACCTTGAATTTCATATCCGGCAAGTCCCATGGATTTGCGACCAATGTAGCAGTAAGTGGTTACCATAATTTCGGAGTCACATGAAAGATCGAGACCTTGGGTGTCAAAATAGTAACTCAAGGCCATGCCATAGAGAAGACTATGACAACCACGAATGCAAAGAATAAGGTTCGCAAATATGAAATAGGCTAAATTTGGACAATTTTCAGATTGAATCATATGAAGCCACCAACAATCTGTGTCGCTAATTAAGGTATGTTTGGGTCCGTATGGACGGAGCACATGTAAGATGATAAGATAGAGCAAGGGACCAACTGAAGGAAGGAGCGTGGCTTTTTTGTGTGGGGTGTGCAATGCGATGAGAGCCAAGACTTCATGGATGACGCCTTCATTCAGACAATCAAAGGCGGATGCGAGAGATGCTGAGTTAGCGAGGAGATCTTGTCCTAAAAGATAGGACCAAATAGCAATGACATTATCGTGGTCATCAATAACGAGAGAGACATTGCTAAAGAATGCACGGACAAGATTTTTGTGAACCAAAACATTTAAGGAAAGGATTTTGGTCCATTCGAAGGTTTCAAAAATCTGAAGGTAAGGATAATTAATGGACCGGAGAAAAGGAAAGTCGATGACTCAACATTATTGGATAGGTATCTGGGCATAGATGGTGGTAAAACACTCACAAGCCCATGCATCGCGAAAACATAAGTCATAAAAAGACTGATTTTAGGCCAGAGGTGGTTGATAAATGAAAGAGATGGAGGCACGGGTGACGGGACCTTGATGGCATGCTATTTGTTTGGTTTTGGGAGGCATGGTTGTGTTTGAGGACTTTTGTCGAGTAGGTGGTGAGGGAACAGGTTGAGTGGATAAAACGTTGGTTAGGGAAAATAGTCGAACAAGTGGTGGGCACTAAATTCAGTTTGCAATTGGTGCGATATAGTGAATATATTCGTAATCAATCGCACAAACAAAGTGGGGAAAAGTTTAGGAATGGAAAAAGAGTTGAATTTTGGGAAAACATTTGGACAAAAGCGATGGATTTAGAGAGGGAAGTGGTGAGGGTTAGGATGATGGGTAATTTTGAATTCTTAATGGTTTAGATAATGGTAAGTGATTTTGAAATGGTTTTGGGTAAATGTGATAAGGGAAATTGGTTTATGGAGCAATTGATTCGGAGATAAAGGGTGGTGATGATGAGTTTTAAAGATTTGAAGATGGAGTGAGAGAGATGGTTTTTTGAACAGTGCATTCGAATGATAAGATTGCGCACGGGGGGTTCTAAATGAATAGTGAGTATCGATACAAAAGAAGTAGTATCGATACAAAGAACATTTCTGGGTTCTATATCGATACAAGGAACTGGGTCTCGAGACTTAGATCAAATTGCTGTGTATAGATACGTGCTGAGAAGTATCGATACAGAAGAGGCAGGTATCGATACAAAGAACAAGTCTGGGTTTGTATGGATACAATGGAAACAAGTCTCAATACAGGGAAGAAAAATGCATAAGGATCGATATAGATGGCCTAATATGGGTTCATTTCCAATAAGATGACATCAAATTAGATGTATTTTGACCCAATTATCCTTTGAAAAACATTTGAAAATATATCTTAGACCAAAATCAAGATCATTTTGTATGGATAATTTAAAATTTTAATCAAGATCCAACAAAATTCTCCAAGAATGTCATAACAAATGAACATTATCAAACAAGTAGGTGTGTAAAACTAGTTTCATTAAACTAAGCATGATGCAAACAATATTGAGGCAAAGTATCAGGATTGGATCAAATCAGGAATTTTAGGGTGTATTCATTAAGCCAATTTCTCTTCTAATTATGAAAAATCTATCCTTGTCAAGTAGTTTAGTGAAAATATCAGCTAATTGATGCAAGATATCAACGAATTCAAGCACTATATCATCTTTTTGCACATGATCTCTGATGAAATGATGTCTAATTTCTATGCGCCTGGTTCTAGAGTGTTGGATTGGATTTTTGGTGAGACAAATGGCACTAATACTGTCACATTTAATTAGAATATGATCCATGGTAATGCTAAAATCCTCCATTTGTTATTTTATCCATAAAATTTGGGCACAACAACTTCCAGCAGATATGTATTCCGCTTCGGTTATGGATAAAGCAACACTATTTTGTTTCTTAGAAAATCAGGATATGAGCATATTTCCAAGAAATTGATATGTACCGAAAGTGCTTTTCCTATCAATTTTACATCCACCAAACTCCGCATCGGAATAAGCATGTAAGACAAGGGATTATTCTTTTGGATACCATAAGCCTAGATTTGGAGTATCTCTAAAAGATTGAAAGATTCTTCTCACAACAATTAGATGTGACTCTCGTGGTGATGATCGGTATCTAGCACATAGGCATACACTAAACATTATGTTGGGTCTACTTGTGGTAAGATATAGCAATGAACCTATCATAGACCTATAAAGTTTAGAGTCAATGATTTTACCTTTTCATCCTTTTCAAGGTTTGTTGAAGTGCTCATAAGTATGGAACAAGGCTTTGCTTCATCCATTGTGAACCTCTTGAGTAATTCCTTGGTGTATTTTGCTTGATTGATGAAGATGCCATCTTTAGTTTGTTTAATTTATAGCCCAAGAAGAATGTTAATTCTCCCATCATGCTTATCTCGAACTCACCTTGCATTAACTTAGAAAATTCTTGACAAAGAGATTCATTAGTAGCACCAAAAATAATATCATCAGCATAAACTTAAAGCACTAAAATGTCCTTGTTTTTTACTTTTATAAATAGAGTTTTGTCAACATTACCTCTATTGAAACCTTTTTTAATTAAAAATTTTGAGAGTCTTTCATACGATGCCCTAGGTGCTTGCTTTAGTCCATATAAAGCTTTTGAAAGTTTAAAAACATGATCTCGGGAAAATGAAGATTTTCAAAACCGGGAGATTGCTCAACATAAACTTTCTCATTAATGAAGCCATTTAAAAAAGCACTTTTGACATCCATTTGATATAATTTGAAATTGTTGAAACATGAAAAATTTAGAAGTATTCTAATGGCCTCTAGTCTAGCTATAGGAGCATAAGTTCCATCATAATCAATTCCTTCTTCTTGACTATATCCTTTAGCTACTAATCTAGCCTTATTCCTAGTTATTGTTCCATTTTCATCAAGTTTGTTCCTAAAAACCTATTCAGTACCTACAATGGGATAATTACTAGGTTTCTCAACTAAATTCCAAACTTTGCTTTGTTCAAATTGGTTTAACTTTTCTTGCATAGTCATGATCCAATTATTACCTTTTAGAGCCTCATCTAAATTCTTGGGTTCAATTTGTGAAAGAAATGCTACATAATTGCATGTATTTCTAAGGGATGATCTAGTTCTTACCCTTTGCTTAGGATCACCAATTATCTCACCTTC
>JBBYHK010201980.1:2288-32407 GCA_038382065.1 Adansonia grandidieri | reverse complement strand
CTAAAATGATCTAGAAGGGCTACACTAATCCTAAAAATTCACCTTCGGCATAAAAGCATCACTATAAAAGTATCCCGCTAACCCTAACGGGCACTAAAATAATTAAAACTGCATGAACCAACCTAAATGTGAACCTTTGGCATAAAAGCATCCCGGATACTATCTAGGATTCAGTTTTAGAAAATTATCAAAATACCCATGAGGTACACCTTCGCGTGAAAGTAGCCCGACACCCTAATAGACACAAAAATGATCTAAGAAGGCTAAACTAATCCTAAAAATTCACCTTCAGCATAAAGCATCTTAGTAAAAGAATTACCAAAATGCCTCTAGGTATACTTTCGATGTGAAAGTATCCCAGTAACCCTGATAGACTCTAAAACGATGAAAACTAGATGAACCTATCGTAAATTGCACCTCGGCATAAAAGCATCCATGTTACTATCTAGGATTTGATTTTAAAAAAATTACCAAATGCTTTTAGGGTATATCTTTGACGTGAAAGTATCTTGGTACCTTAATGGACACTAAAATGATGAAAAGTAGATGAATTTAGTGTAAATGGAAAAGCTAAAATTTTAAATTTGACTTAAACTGCTGCAAAATTTGCAATCAAGCCTTTAAATTTTTGAAAATTACATTTCTTATCCTTCGAAAGACCAAAAAAATACGAAAAGTTTTGAAAATTTTTGTATCCCTAGGAAGGCCATAGAAAAATTCAAAATCTTTAAAACTAGTGAAATGTCCATTTTGCCCCTTAAATATTAAAATATGCTATTTAGTCCCTAGGCATTACAAAACTTTCATTTTAATGCCTACATAATAAAATAACCTAAAATATCATAAAAATCACATGCAAATATATATGAAAAATACAAAAAAAAACCAACAAAGATTTGGCCAAACACCTTGGCCTTAAAATATATTTCTAGAATTTACAAAATGACCCTTAAACTTTGTAAAATTATGTTTCAACACCTATATAATAAAATAGCACAAAACATCACAATAAGTCATCGAGTCAGCAAAGAATCAACAAAGAAAATATGGCAAAAATATGTACAAAGGTTCGGCCAAACACATTTAGCCATAAAGGATAATTTCATATTTTGCAATTTAGTCCTTAAACTTCCTAAAATTGCAAAATGACCCCTAAAGTGTTAAAATGCCTAAATCATGTTTATAAAAACTTGAATCAGAATTTTTAAGGCCCATAAAGCTCTCAGCGAAGCTAGAAATGGCTTAAAAATTTATGAATTTTGCAATTTGGTCCCTAAGTTTACAAATATTACTAAATAACCTAAAAACCTTAAAATTAAAGGAAATTAAACACAAATCATCATTATCAAACCCAAACACATTCAGCCAAGATGAAAAGGCATGGGATTTATGCATGATTTTATTAAAAAAAATCATGAAAATAACATAAATAACCATTATTAAGCTTAAATAAACATAAAATTATAAAATAAATACAAAACAAAATCAATCAAAATACTAATTATCAAAATAACATCAAAGAAATAATTCAAATTTAAATGTAATCACAACAATATCAGATTCACAACAATAAAAAACCATTTCATAAAAAAATGCTAGAAAAATTCATTAAAAAAATAAAAAAATAAAAAACTAAAATCACCATGTTTAGCCTTTCAACATGGATGGAAATCCATGAGCCTTAAAATAGTTTTGAATCATAAATAAGATGGAAAATGAAGAAAAATGGAGAAAAGCAAAAAAGAATGAAGCTTGTACCTTAACGAAGCTTAGAAAACTAAAAATTTCCAAGTGTTTTTCATTCTTTTTAGCCAACCAAAAAATATTTTTCATGAAAACAAATCCTCCCCATTTTATAGAGGGGGAGGTTCGGCCAAGAGGATCCTCCATCTTCTTGGCCGAAAATACAAGAAAAGAAAAGAAAAAAATATAATTTATTTATTTTATTAATATTTTTGTCATTATTAGCATGAAAAGATGAGACTTGCATAAATTTGACAAACAATCAAGGGTCATTCAAAAATAATGCCATATTTACGTTGATAATATCACTAATAGATAATTAGAAACCAACCAAATTAGTTAGGGGAAAAGTTGGAAATTAACTAGACTAGTTTCCATGGAACTAGTAGAAAATAACTAATAACTAATAACTAAAATAAAATAATAATAATAATAAAAAAATAGGAAATTTATAATTGATAATTATAAATAAAGTTTTAAAATGAAATAATGAAAAAAACTGATTAGAACTCTAAAACTTGTGAAATTATACGGAAAAAACCTTATCAGGAAAAATTGTCATTTATGAAAAATATGCAAAACTCATAAAATAAATTGAATTTTTACAAACTGAATTAATAGGGATTAAACAATGATATTTAAAGAATTTTAAAAATTATGAACTCCAAAAAATCTGAGTAAAACATTTACAGAGTAGAAAACTCTGCATTTTAGAAATGGGAAAATTATAAAAGAAAATGAAAAACTCATAAAATAAAATATTTTTTAAAACTAATTTAATATAATTTAAACAATAATATTTTAAGAATTTTAAAAATTATAAACTCAAGAAATCTCATTGAAGAAATTTACGAAGTAAAAAAAATTTCATATCTTGGTAACAGGAAAAATTTTAAAACTCATAAAATAAATTAAATTTTTCAAAATTAATTTAATATGAATTTAACAATAGCATTTAAAGAATTTTAAAAAATTATAAACCAAGAAAAATTCTGCCAAAAAAATTTACAGAGTAGATAACTCCGTATTTTAGAAACGAGAAAAATTTGAAAAAAAAGCAAAGTTAATAAAATAAAATAAAGTTTTCAAAACTGACTTTACCTGGATTAAACAATAATATTTTAAGAATTTTAGAAATTATAAATTCAAAAAAGTCCCTCGAAAAAATTTACAGAGTGAAAAAAATCTGTATTTGGAAAACAAGGAAAATCCTAAAATTTACAGCAAATAAATGATTTTTGAAAAAATAATTTAATGGTGATCAAATGTGAATATTTAAAAAAATTTAAAATACAAAACTCGAGAAAATTTCATAAAAAATTCTACAGATAAAAAAGTTTGTATTCAAAAACTAAGAAAGTTTCAATGAATCATTAAAACTTATATAAAATTAATTAAATAAAACATATTATCCAAAATGCTAGTTTATAAAATGTTAAAGATGAAAGCCCAAAATTTGAAATAATTTTATTGAAAAAATTTTATAAGTATAATACTCGCGGTACTATGAAGAAATTTAAAATTAATTAAAAAATAAGCAACTTGACACCTTGTTGTATAAAATGCCAATAAAAACTTTTCCTTGAATATTTTTTATTTTTCGGAGTGACTATCGGCATAAATACCACCTTAGTACCAGTAAAAATATATGGCAGTCAATCTCCTTAATTTAAAAAAATATTCTCAAAAAATTTTTAAAAATAGAAAATTTGACCATGATAATATCTATAGAAGTAGATTTTTAAAATTTTGACAAGAAAATATTAAAAATAATTTTTTTAAATATTAGTCCTGTATATCCGAAATTAGGGATCAAAATATGACTTTTTTGTCACGTGAACTTGCGATCATTTAATGAAAAAAATGGTTTTAAGAATGTTTGATGATTATGAAAAAGATCATTCCCAATAAGGGTTACCGTTAAATTCTCAATCTTAGATATTCAGGATTATCCAAAAAAGGACTCAGATGAAATTAGGTGTCTACAGGGTTAGCACATATGAGTTGCATACTAATGTGGAATAAGCTAATAGTAGAGATTAAATCATGATCTTGCTAATTCTAGGATATTTGATGAAAGGATATTTATAGAGATGGTAAAGTAGGCTCGAGCCTTAAAGCTCATCCGAGCTGATCCAAGATCAAATCCGATTCGATCCAAATGGACTTAAAAAGTCAAAGGCCCAAATTCAAAAAAAATTTAAGCCCAAAAAAGCCGAAGCCAAAAAGCCTATGCCTAAAAAACTCGAGATAAAGTTTAAAACCCGTAAAAGCCCAAATCCGAGCTCGAGATCAATTCGATCCAAGCCCATGACCAATCTGATCTGAAACCCAAAAAAACTCAAAATTCAAGCTTGAGACTAATCTGATTTAAATCCTGTAAAAAACTAAAAAACTAGTAAACTATATTTATATGATTTATTTAAAATAAAATATTTAATTTATAATTATTATACAATTATATCAATAATGCATTATTAAACAAAAATTAATAGTAAATCTTTAAATTGGATTTAATTTAAAACATATTAAATTTAAACATATTATCTATAAATTTCAAATATCTTTGAGTACTGTCCATATTACATTTACAATAATGAAGCACAAAAATAACAAATAATATTGTTAGTTTAATATTTAACTGATTGATTCTGTTATAAATAAAAATAATCAGGTATTATACTTATGTCACATTTAAATTTAAATTTTAATATAATAATTTAAATATATCAAAATATAATCTAATTTCAATAAATAATCGAACTTTATATTTTCTGTAACAGTAATAAATAACTATATTATTAACAAAAACGAACTTCAAATTATTATTTTAGTGGTCAAATGTAAAAAAATTAAGATTACTTAAAATAAATTTTTTTTTCTAAATAAAAATATAAAAATTAAAAAAGTTAAATAATTTACTTAAATACAACAACTAAAAATTAAAAAAAGTTAAATAATTTACTTAAATACAACAACTAAACACAATATATTTAAACAAAAAGATGTTCTTCAATTCCTAAAATCATATTAACATTTGTATATATTATGTCACAATTATATTTATTAGTATTTATATACATATATATTTAAATATTAATTTGTATATATTAAGTAACATGAATTTTTTAAAAGTTGTCTTCCTACGTGGCTATAAATTTATATTTAAAATTTCTATTATTATATTAAAAATGTTTATTAATTATATAATCTTTAAATTTATTGTTTGAAACACATATTTTTGTACTCATGATGACATATTAATATGATTAATTAGAGTAAACAAATATCAAAATTTATATATCCAGTGAAAGTTAAGATGTCTTCTATATCTCACATATATTTTATGTTATCTATTAATTTAAATATTACATAACATAAACATTATAATATCAATAGTTGTATAAAAATCTAATGTACATACTATACATATATACTTATTGATATATTAAATTATATATATTATGATAGTATATAAAAAGTTACTACACTATACAATATCAATAGTTATATAGGCATCTATCATAACTATACATATTTATATAACTATTGAATATAATATTTTATATTATAATATATAAGTACTTTTAATTATGATATATACAACCTATATTATTATAATTAATAAATATTATTTCAAGTACAATTTGTTTGCAATTATCTTATAAATATTATACATGCAATAAATTATATCATATTATGTTTATATGATAAATATATTTATTTTATACTGAAATTTTTTATATTTTAGTATTTATTTTATTTAACAAAAGTACATAACTTTATTACAAGGTCATTTTCTAAAAAGTAAAATAAAAATAAATCTTGTCATTAGAGTGATTTAACTAAGGAAATTGATTAAGTCATCAATATTGTTTTATAAAACTATTTTTACTTTTAAAAGTTAAAGTGTTTTTAGCATAATTAATTATTATTATATTTTATTTTGAAAAAAATATTTTTAAATTATTATATTTCATTATAGTTAATATAATTTAATTTTAGTAGCATTTTATTTTAAAATTAAAGATTAGCTCACTTAGTAAAGTCATTTGCTTTCCTCATTTCAATCCAAGGTTTGAATCTCCATGGGATAAATTTCATCATTTTACAAATATTCAAAAATAATTATAATGTTTATATTATATAATTTTTTAAGGTTCGAATCTCCATGGTATAATATTTTTAAATATTAGTAAAATATTTATATCTTTCCAATGTTAATTTTTGTATTATTATCACTACATAAAAATAAAATTAATTATTAAAATTGAAATTAAAAATATTTATAGTTTGCAAAATTTGAAAATGATTCAAATCCATCTAAGCTCGCCAAATCAAACCGATCTGAACTTGAAATACTCCAAACCCGAAAAAGCCCATATCCGAAATGGACTAAACTCGAGATGGCCCAGGCTTGAAATTATTTTGAGCCCAAAAAAATCTAGGCCCAAAAAAAATCTCAACCCTAAAATATATAAGCTCGAGATGATCCAAGCTCGAAATAAATATGAATCTAAAATAATCTAAATCCGAAGATGGCCTGATCCGAGCCTACTTGAACTCGCCTATTTGCCACATCTAGATACTTAGTACACTGAGATACTGAAAACTGAAGTGCTTGTCAAAACCATCTTGACATTCCTTACAAGTTGGGTGGCCATGAGGCATTGTTGATGCCAATTTTGGTCTATAAATATAAAATATTCTTAATTTGCTATTTATATTTATTGCCAATAGATGGGGACCTAATGGGTTAAACATATAAAGGTGATTAGTAGAAATTAAATTAAGATTGGGCTTATATGTCTAATATAAGTAATGGTTACCTAGGCCCAATTTGAAAAAGTTTATATGGGTTAGGGCCAAAATTGTAATTTCTTATAAATTAAAATTTCTAATCCTAGGCTATATAAACTCATGTTTGCCATCTTTCGTGGCTGATTGGAGGCTTTGAATTTTGGCCAAGAAGACTAAGAAAAAACCTAGTTTGCATTTTTTTCTAGAAACTATAAGTAAGTTGGTGTAATCTTAGTTCTTTAAGAAGAAAATTGTTTTCTTCTTTGTTCTTTGATTATTGAATCAAGATCTTTTAATTGCAAAGGAAAATTTATTGAAATCTAAGCTATTAGCATAGCTCCCGACAACAAAGTCTCTTTCTTATTGAAGGTTTTCTAGGTCACCTATATAGGTAACTGTTAGAGGCTAAAAGTTTGGACAGTTTTGGTTTATGACAACCAGGCTCATTGTTTTCTATATTTAGGTCATGGAACTGTTGAAAGACCTTTCAAGATAGAGGTTTGTTTGAATGTTGAATAGTTGTTTAGGTTTTTGATCTAAAAGATCAATTAAGATCATGTAAGAAGATCTTGTTTAGAGAGTCTCAGATTAATTTCATTGATTTGTTTCCGCTGCCATGCTTATGTGATATTTATAAATTTTGTAATCTTATTACTTACTACCCCAAGACTTTTTACATAGGCTCAAGTTATAGACATTCAAATGTTCATAACAAAGAGGGTCAATGATAGTGGCTTCACAAGCTCATTTGTACAATCCTAGAGTAATTTGGGATGATGGAACAATACATTAACCAAAGTCACTAGTAAAGGTATTAGACATAAAAATCAAGAAATAAACACTTTAAAACAAGTAAAAAGGCTATTTTATTTTGAAACCAGAATATCTAACCTCATTTAACTATGAATCCAGGCATGAAAAGCTTTATTTTTCCTCAAGATTGGATGACCAATTAATGAAAACATTAAATCTATACTAGTCTTCATTGATTAAAGTTATTATAGACTTAACTTGGGGTTTTGTAAAACAATTTTCCATAGCAAACAAACACAAAGGAAAAGCTCTTAAAAGGTAGTTTTAATCATGTAAAGCATTCAAGCATGGTAAGTATGTATTGAAGTATCATTAAGATAGCATTTATCATATAAAACCTACCAAAATACAAGAAAATCATGAATATACTTAAAACATGTTAAGATGAGCATTTAAACATAAAATAAGCATATAAAACTAAATAAAATAGAACAAAAGTGCATGAATGGGGTTGTTTTGACTGCAAAAATGTAGCATGGCATGTATGGTCATCCAAGCAATATCAAAGCACCAAAAAGATCATCAAAGTCCTAGATCTACCACAACCAAAAGGCACAATAATGCATGAAAGTCCTAACAAGGTCATGGTAACAAAGATGACTCATTAAGTGATTAATATGATGAGAAACAAAAAATGAAATACCAAAGAAATGGAAGTTATACCAAAAAGCTCTAACTCCTAAGTTTTTTCTTTAAGCAACCAAAATGAGCAACTTTGAGCTTACTTTCTTCCTTCTCTTTGCTATGGATTATCAAGAAAAGAATGAAAAGAAAGACTTCTTGGTTATAGTCTCAATGGATGAAAGTTTTGAAAGTAGCAATGAACGATATAGAAGGATTTGGAAGAGTTTTAGAAAGGGTGAAGGGAGAGCTATGAAAATAGTGTTTAGGTTATGAGGAGAATGGTTTTAGAGGCCGAGTAATGTGTAGAAGTAAATTTCCAAGTGTGTAAGTGGTTTTTCTAGTTAGCCTATATAGCCATGTGAATAGCGAAAACACTTTATGTTTTTGGTAAAGGCACTTTATGTTTTTGGTGTATGTACTTCTAACATGGACAAAATACAATGTTCAGCTGTCCATTAAATCCATTGGCTTACTCAGCAGAAATAGTGGATCAAGACAGTTGAGCCATGAGAAAGACTAATGTTACCCTTAAATAAATTGAATTAAAGCATGAAAATGTCCTATGCCATGGCTATTTGGGCCTTAAAATTCAATTAAACCCAATCACAAGTCCAATTCTAAGGCTTAGTATAAATTTGGATGATTTTTGGTGCCAAACACATGGATAAATTAGAATTTTAAACTAAGGGCACAAGAGTTGAAAAATGCCATAAACTAGGTAATTTTGTCTAAATGTATCGATACATTTCATATTGTATTGACACATTTAGGCAAAAACCCATAATGTATCAATAGAATGAAGATTGTATCGATACATTTTTAGAATATGCCAATACAATTACTTCTATATCGATCCATTTTGTCAAAAATCAAATTTTAGCTACTGTCAAGCTTTATATCAATACATTTGACCAATTTATTGATACATTAAGTAAATGTATCAATATAAGCCCCATTTGTATCGACACAACCCATACAATTTGAATTTTGATGACATAGAGGCCCTGTATCGATACATAAAGACCATGTATTGATACATACACGAAAAAAACGTGAACCATATGCACATTTGGCTCTTCAAACACCTTACTTTAGCTAATGATGAGGAATCAATCCATGCTTGTCCATTTAAGTTTGTTGATGGCTTGAGATGCTTAAGTAAAGGCTTAGAAAAAATAAGGTGTCTACCCCAACATTACTCATTTTCAGCATGAACCAAAATTTAAGGCCTGTGATTGTTGCAACATAATTTATACAAGGTTTCTTTCATGTTAGCATCTTGACTAATGATCATGGACTACTGATTAGATGAAACTCATGAAATTCATATGGCCTTGCATGGCATTGTAATCGTTACTATTATGAGATCTAAGAAGTATCAAAGATTAGCTTCCAAACTATAGTTCTAGTTAATGTATTGTCAAGACAGTGCATTGATAGTATATCTAAGCCATCTTGCTCATAAAAGTGCTGACATTCAATTTTGTCCAGGCCTTTTCCTTAACAATCCAAAAGTATTCGAGACCAAGAACTTAATGGCCACCTAATTGGGGAAGGCTTTTTTAGGTGGATTGAACATTTTCAAAACATTTTGGTAAGTTTGTAATGTGTTTTATGTTATTTTAGGATGTCTATGTTATGTAGGTACTATTTTGCAAGTTTAGAAAAGTTTATAGATCCTTTTGCAAAAGCTTGCATTTTGTTAATGTAAAAATTGGATATTTAAGAAATTTTTCTAGCATTCCTCCAGTCCTCCAGAGGGATGTAAAATATATTAAAACTTTTCATATTCCTTTAGTTTTTTGGTAGGCATAAGAAATGCAATTTTCAAAGATTAGGGACCTATTAGCAATTTTTACATTTTAAGTCATTTTTTATGTCCTGGTTACCTACTTAGGGTAAAATTATCACTTTATATCATTATTAAGTCTTTTAGGGTTATAGGGATACTTTCATGTCAAAAATAGTTTTTAGGGTCATTTTAGTTATTTTTCTTAGAACTAATTCCTATGTGGTCACTAGGATACTTGCAGGTTGAAAGTGTATAGTAGAATAGGTTTATTTATTTATGATGTCATCAAGTCCTTTAGGGTTACTAGGATAGTTATATGTTAAAGGTACACCCAAGGGTATTTTGGTAATTTATATTGGAACCAAGTCTTGTGTGATCATTAGGATATATGTCGATGGTCTACAATAGGAACATGTCCCTTTGTTTATAAAGTTATAGAATCTTTTAGGGTTCCGAGATATTTCTATGTCAAAAGTCTACTGTAGGAATAGGTTCATTCATTTATAATGTCATCAAGTCCTTTAGGGGTCTCGAGATACTTTCATGTTAAATGCATACCCTAAGTATTTTGGTAATTTTTCCTAGAACCGAGTCCTTTAGAGATATTAGGATAATTTCATGTTGAAAGTACTCTAAAGGACATTTTGGTCTCATCAACCATGTTTGAGTCCTTAAAATCCAGTTTCATACGTGTAGTCAAAATCAAGTTTTAGGACAAGCTTTATTATTTATTATAAAATTTGAATTTTTAAATTAAGGCAATGTCTCTGATGTTAAAATAGTACATGGAATTTCTTCCAATATCTGAAAAAGGTTCTATGGATTATTTTAATAACAAGAAATCTCTTTTAAAAAATGAAAATTAAGATTTTTTTAAAATTTCATAAAAATAAAACCTTTTTTATTCCTCCAGCTCTCTAGTGGGGTACAAGAGATATTTTGATTTTTTTTAAAACCTTTTATATTCCTTCAGCTTTCTAGTTGGGTAGAAAAAAGAATAATAAAAACCTTTATATTCTTCTTGTTCTCTGGAAGGGTATAAAAGATGTTCTGATCTTCAAAAACATTAAAAACTTAATTTTTCCCATATGGAATAATAAATTTACTTTATGAATATGAGAATTATAATTAAATACCAAATAAAAATCAAAATTTAAATTAACACATGGTTAATAAGGTACCAATTGTTGGGTATCACGAGAAGGTTGATCCTTACTTATGATTGTAACCAACTCTTAGACCCTTTTCTATGATTTCTAGTATAAACACAAACTTTGGAGTTAGTTTATGCATTTCGTAACCCTAGAAATATGAACTCCGATAGGTGACCAATCTCACCTAGCCAAAATAGATTAGTAGCGAATCCAAACAAATGGTCATTTCATAATGATTATTTAGGGTTAAGTCAAGTAAGCGATTCATCTCAACAACTCAGTCCTAAACCCAAAAAATAAGAAAAAAATAATGACATAGGCCCATAAAAACAAAAGAATAATGATATAGAGATTTATACAAGAATGATGGGTACACCCACCTTTTAAGTCGAGCTAGTTAAGATTCATATCCGGGCCATATTGCAATAGCTTCAGGACCCCGTTGGGAACAAATTAAAGAGTTGGACCTAAAATTAATCACACGTTAAATAAATTTTGATTAATTTGGTTTTAACCGGTATTTAACTATAATTCCTGGTACTTTTAAAATAAAATTTTTATTTTTTATGCAAATTTTGACATATATTGTTCATAATTTTTACTAACCTCTTGTGTTTCCTTTGCATCATTATTTTTAGGATAATTTAGGATAGGGTTTTTATTTTTTTAAAAGAGTCAAGCCATAAAAGGTAAGTTTGTTCCCTCGTACACACTGTGCACATTCACATGCATTATATTCTCCTCCAGGTATATGAAGGGGGCATAGGTACCTAATATTTTAGGAAGGGCAAAGTAGCTCTGCCTTTTGAGATGTTAGCCTCTATCTAAGCTAATAAAAAGCCTATCGGGTGTAAATTCCTACGCTTACCGAGGTGTTAGCCTTGTTACAGGCATGGAAGATACTCCCACTCGAATTGAAACCTTTTTCAATATAAACCTACGATAGGTAAGGATTAGCTTAACTCATTAGTTTTTTTCAGACTCAAGGAGCAATTTAAGAACCTATTTAGATGTCTAATCCAAACTTCATGTAATGAACTATAGGGGATTTATCTAGTTGAGCCATACCCCATTTTAGAAGTTACCAAATTAGGTACACATGGGGGAATGCTTCTAACTTTTTACTCTTGTAATTTAATTTTCTTGATATTAATAAATGTATGTTGTGTTACTATGATACATTTTACTTTTATTTATTTCTCGCATTAATTCTTATATTATGAAGGATTTTTTTCTTTTAATTTTTGGCATGATATCCATATCCCATGGAAACATGTAAATTCATTCATGCATCTTTTTTTATATCTACAAAGTTCACATTTTTATATGCTCATGCATTCATTAACATAGCTAGGAAAATGAAGTACTTGCAAAAGCAATCTTTTTTGGCAATTTTTTCTTTTAAATTTTGTAAATATGGTTTTGTATAATGGATAAATAAGAGAATTTTGGTCGGTAAACAATAGTGTTGAATCATGACTTGAATTCTTAAGATTCTTGCTTCTACAATAATCTCCATGCTTGATATTTAACCAATGGCTTAGCCTCCAATTTATACCATTAAATATTACCTTATACACTTATTCATTCTTACATTTGTTTATTTGATCATTCATAATCCATATATCAATTTTCCATTCATTGATAATCATATAAAGATAATAAGAAACATGCATATTCTCGTAGACTAATTTAAGTTATTTTTTTCCATTTGAAGTGAAATAATATGGAACCGTAAGATAGGAAAAGGAGACATTACTCAACAAGGCAAGTGAAAACGAGTTTAAAAAAATGAAGGTAAATGAGAGCCACCATTACTCCAAGCCACTTAAGGAAGTAAAAAAGGAAAGGGAGTTATAGAGGAAAGATCTGTACAAAAGTGAAGCCATGATCAAAGAAGTTAAAAAGAATCTCGTATCATGTCAGCACTTTTGTCTGGGATCCAAGGGAGTACAAGATGAAAGGCAATCACCTTAGTATGCTCAACATTTGGGAGCCAGTCCCATAATACATATTCATGCTGACCAAGAGGTAGCATTGAAAAAGTGATTCTATTAGTAGATGCTAACGAGTCACTGTCGATGGAAACCATAACTAGAAAAACTTAGGAAAACAAGGAAATCCATTTGAAGTGTGCCATCATCCCTAACCTTTCATCAATTAGCAACCTTAGCAAGTATAAAAAATGATGGAAGTTGTTAGAAAAGGGTTTTTCTCAATTAGGTTCAAAGTAAAGGAAATATATACAGTAATTCAAAGAAACAATTCTCATGTCTATAGGATTAAACAAAGGGATTTGCAAATAAAAGTGCCAATGCTACAACCAGCCCATAAATTGTTAAAGCTTCCATAAAAGCCAAACTAAGCAATAAAGTACCTCCTATTATTCCTTCTGCCTTGGATTGTCTCGTGATACCATGGTAAGAACAGGCTCAAAATCATGATCAATTCCTTTTTCAAATCCCGCTGCGGCAGCGTGAGCTTTTCCTGCGTGCCATAAAATGACCCAAAAATAATAATATAATTGAAATTAAGAAAGTTTTTTTATTGGAAAAAATCAATACTGATTAGTAATGTATCTTTTTTTATTTTCTTGTACGATTAAAAAAGATAAGTGAAGAAGAATCGTGCATAAATTTGCAGTCAATAGTTAATAGTTAATGGTTCCAATTTATTTGTCGATAACTGATGCTTATGCTACTGGTCAGGGAAAGTGTCGAAAAATCTAGTATCAAAATAGTGCTAATACGGAGAATGTTCGCTGGCATAAGATAGGAAAGACCAAACCTTTTATAGAAATAGAGTTAAAAGGACTAGAATAAGATCATGGTTCTATATAAAAATTTAAAGAGAGTGTACACGCCCAGAAAGTTAAATTGGGGTGATGCAACAATATCATTTAGTGGTTAATGAGAAAAAGAAAAAAGGTGTATTCGATGGTGATATTCCAAGATAAGGCTTCAATGTTGACATTCAAAGCATTCAAAAGATTTCTTGAGTCTTTGATGGTGATATTTGAAGATAAAGCTTAAATGGTAATATTTAAAGCATTCAAAAGAGTTTTTAAGTCTTCAATGGTGATATTCGAAGACAAAACCTTGATGGTGATATTCAAAGCATCCAAAAAAGTTTTTAAGTCTTCAATGGCAATATTTAAAAACAAAATAGCTTTTAAGTCTTTGATGATGTTGTTCAAAAACAAAGTGTCAATGGTGATAGTCGAAGCATTTGAAATAGTTTTTAAGTCTTCGGTAGTCATATTCAAAGACAAAGCTTTGATAGTGATATTTGAAGCATTCAAATGAGTTTCTAAAATTTTCAATAGTGATATTAGAAGACAAGTTTTTGATGGTGATATTTGAAGCATTCAAAAGAGTTTTTAAGTCTTCGATTGTGATATTCGTAGACAAAGCTTTGATAGTGACATTCGAAGCATTCAAATGAGTTTCCAAAGTCTTCGATAGTGATATTCAAAAACAAGTTTTCTATGGTGATATTTGAAAACAAAGCTTTGATGGTGAAATTCAAAGCATTCAAAATAGTTTTCAAAGTTTTCAACGGTGATACCCAAAGTATTCAAAAATGTTTTCAAAGTCTTTAGTGGTGATATCTGAAGCATTTAAAAAAAAGAATTTTCAAAGTTTTTGCTGGCGATATCCTAAGCATTTTAAAATGAGCATTCAAAGTCTTTGGCAGTGATATCCGAAGCATTTTAAAAAAGTTTTCAAAGTCTTTGATGGTGAAATCTAAAGCTTTTTAAAGAGTTCTCAAAATCTCTAGTGGTTTGCTTAAAGTTTCTAATGGTGGTCAACATATGTCCCTGATGAGAGAAAAAGGCAAACCATTTTAGAACATTCCCTAGAAGGGAAAACAAATTACAGGCCCTCATGGATACCAATCCAAAAAAATTTGATAAGCAAGTGGATGCCTATCAAGGATCATTAATTTATGGGTCATCAACTTTATGGTAATATGCCAATTAAGGGCAGCTTCTATCTTGACTTTAAAACTTTATACATTTTTTTTGGAAATTGTGAATTTTGAAATGAATTTTGATCTATAAATATTGTGCATACTGTCATGGACCATGAATTATGTTAATAATGATTTCTAGCCTCTGAGATAATAAGAATGTTTTTGAAAAAATTTTCTTTGATAGATGGTCACCGTTTGGTTGAACTCTCCTAGAAAGGTCCTTCACTTCCATATGTATGATTGTCCTAGACATTCAATCATAGATATTCAACCATCGACCTTTCACACCCAAATGTTCTTTTGCTGGATTCCTTATAGGTCAAACAAATAGATTATGCTCCTAAAAGATTCAGATACTGATAATTCGACATCTGTTGAAATAATGATAATAGTTCCAAGATCTCTCTCATTTAGATAGCCTTTTGTCACAAATTTCATGACACTTTTCCAAATCCTTGATACAAAAAGAATGAAAACAAACATGATCCAAAAATCTCCTTTTTGTTTGATAAATTCTTTTCAATCCAATGCCTGATACATAAGATATGAGATTCAAAGTTTTCCAATGCTAATTCAATTTTCTTTCTTAAGGGCTCAACTAGAAGCAAAATTCACCGAAAGCTATGAACCTAATAATGTTGAAGGGCATACATTAAGCCTTTAAAAAATTAAATGCAATATCATGTTATTGAGATATTCATATGATTTCAGAAAGAAAACAATCTTTTTTCCTAGCAAATGCTTGCCAATTTAAATGGCTTTGTTTGAAATGACAAATGGCCATTTTCTCTATCATTTCACAAATATAGAAAATTATTCCCTTTGTAGTCCCCATGAGCTTGATAATTTATTTTATTTCTTTAAAATTTAATCAAGGATCAATTTCCATACTAGGGGTCAAGTAAAGTAAAGCTTCAAGATTAGAAGGGACAAATTCCAATCTAAGGTTACATGAAGAACAGATCAAATGCCATCAAGCAAATTTTAAAGACCAAATAAAGTTTAAATTTCAAGTTTAAATATTCAAAAGTGAAAAATGAAAAAAAAAATCAAATTTTAAGCTCAAATATTCAAAGTAAACCTCAAATTTCAAGTTCTTTCAAATTTTTGCTTAGATACCATTTGATTAGGTATCATACGAGCAAGCCCAAAAAAAGCCTTGTATAGCTTTTACGATTTCTCCGTAAAGAAAAATATGACCAACAGTGGTTCGGATGTATATAAAAAAAAATTTTAACTTCTTACTATTAGAGAATGTCCATAAATCTCATGATAGGTACCCAAGATTCATAGTGAACTTTTATGAAAGCTTATCTTGAAAATAAAGAAATGCAAAGAAAATGAAAAGCAAGAACAGATAAAGAAATGAAGATTTTCTTATAAGATATGCTGGATTCAATTCTTTCTGAAAAGGTCATTAATTTAGTTAACCTTAAATACTTGTTTGGGTCTATTTGTCCTTTTCTTTCTAAACCAAGAACCATGGCCTACATTGTACCTATCAAAGTACATTTCGATCAAAGATAGCTATTTGAGCTACCAGGCCATTCCTAGGAAGCTCCTTTCAAATTCATCTTTTTGGATAATTTTTATGTCCTTAAGGATATGATGGGGCAATCAATTAAAAAATGAAATTCTAGAGTGAAAACCTGAAAAGAGCAGTCTAGAACAAACTTAAAGGTTTTGGAATTGTTCTTAAACCAACAAAGTTAACCACCAAAGAGAAAGAACCCTTCCATGCTAATCCAAAAATAATCCCAAACCTCTAAAAATTTCACAACACTGACAAAAGGTTTAGTTAAATACCCTAATATTGATTTGATTCAAAATAACCCTTTAAAATTTTTGTACCTAACCTTTAGAAGTTGATGCATACCAAAGGCCTTTTAAATTAACCTCTTAAGACTTGGTATTTATTAGAATTAGTTTAACACCTATCAAGCTATTATATTTGAATATTAAAAGGATATTATAACTTGATTGTTTACCTTTCAAGAAGATCCCACAAAAAGAACATCCACCTGAACTTGGTCTTGATAAACCTTAATCTTGCTATATCATTTTTAAGACAAATTTTAGCAATGCTGCCCCATTTATGCCATTAAATTCAATCCTTCACTTTGTTCAAAGATGTCCTAAATGGTGATCATTAATCACAAGAAACCCTTGACATTAAAAGATGAAGATGACATGTTCATTATCTTTGATATTGGAAAATTCATGGTTGAAATTATTATGAAATTTTCATAGTTTTTGATCAAGTAGATTCTTTTCTAGGTTAGAATGAGAAGGTACATATGTTGTATCTTTAAATTAACAAAACTTATTTGATATTTAATAATTTTCAAGAAAAATTGAATAATTCCCAAATTCCTAAAATTAAGATTAGAAAAAGGATTTTGAAGGGCAAACATCAAGCCACCCTTTAACCTTCAATAGTAAGCCATCAAGAAAAAAAGAAATTAGCAATAATAAGGCTCAGATTGATAAGGCTTTGCGAACATATAGGAATCATTATGATATATAAAATCTATGTCATTTTCATCCGATCCTATGAAAGATAGATAAAGTAGGATTTAAGTTTGTCAATAATATATCTTCTTCATTTGATTCTTCGAAAGATAGGTGAAGTAAGATTTAAGCCTACTTCATTTGATCCATGTAAGGTAGTTATAGTTTTATTAAGATACCCTCTTTGTTTGATCCCGTGAAGGGTAGGCAGAGTTTTGAGTAAGATACCCTCTTTGTTTAATCTTATGAGGGTAGGTGGAGTTTTGAGTAAGATACCATTATCAATTGATCTCGTGAAGCATAGGTAGAGTTTTGATTAAGATACCCTCTTCGTTCGATCTTGTGAATAGTAGGTGAAGTTTTAAGTAAAATACCCTTTTCGTTTGATCTCGTGAAGGGTAGGTAGAGTCTTAATTTAGATATCCTCTTCATTCATTTTTAAGTAAAACACCCTCTTCGTTCGATCCTGTGAAGAGTAGGCAAAGTCTTGATTCAGATATCCTTTTTGTTTGATCCTGTGAAGGGTAGGTAAAGTTTTTGAATTAGATTACCTCCTCATGCGATCCTGTGTTAGGTAGGTGAGAAAGGCTAGCCTCTTCACACGATCCTATGTAAGGTAGGTGAAAAAAGCTTCAAGAAAATGACCTTTTCATATGATCCCGTATAGGGTCGGTCAAGAAGGCTGACCTTTTCACATTATCCTATGCCAAGTAGGTGAAGAAGGCTTTTAAAAGCCCATAAATAGATAATGGCCTTGGCCTAATCAAAATTAGCACCAAGCCTAAGAGTAACTAATGGCTATGTCCTTGTTAAAATTGGCATTAAACCCAAAAATAGATGATGGCCTCGACCTAATCAAAATTGACACCAAGCCCAAGAGTAGTTGATGGCGATGTCCATGTCAAATTGGCACTAAACCTAAAAATAGATTATGGCTTTGGCCTAATCAAAATTAGGACCAAGCTGAAAAATAGCTAATGGCTCAATCCTTGTGAAATTTGCATTAAAGAATATTCAAAGCCTAAAAGTAGAACATGGCCTTTTCATGCGATCCCATGTAGGGTAGGTGAAGAAGGTTGACCTCTTCACATGATCCTATGTAAGGTAGGTGAAAGGATTGAAAAAGATGTCCTCTCATGTAATCCTATCATAAGATAAGTGAAGTAGGATTTAAGGCAACTTCATTTGGTTAAGCAGAAATATTGGTGAAGTTTTCCTATGTTCTTTTCAATGCAATTGGTGTATATATATACGTAATTTTTTTTTTTGCAGAAAAGCTTATCATAGCCTAAACAAAATCTTTTCTATTTGGTATTTGCCATGTTCCTAATTCTCAGCAACAGCCGAAAAAAAGTAGTTGTTGACATCTAATTTTGTCCGGGACCCTTTTTGACAATCCTAAAATATCTGAGACTAAGAACTTAGCGGCCGCTTGGTGGGGGTATGCTTTCTTCAAGTGCGCTAAACATTTGTAAAACATTTTTAGTCTTGTTTAATTGGCCACAGATGCACATGATAGAAAAAGTGTCATTTTGAGGGCAAATCTCGGATAAAAATGAATAACAAGTAAAAATTTAGCTCTTAACTTTATACTTATGAGTTTTGAAAATTATTTCTATAGTTGATATCACGATCAAATTTTTCATTTTTAGGAATTTTTTGAAAATTTTTTGTAAAATTTGAAAAGTTGATCGTCGTATATTTTTGTAATACTTGTGTGGTATTTACGCTGATATCACTCTGAAAAATAAAAAATATTCAAGAAAAAATTTTTATTGGCATTTTATACCACGAGGTGTTAAGTTGTCCACTTTGATAATTAATTTTGAATTTTTCACAGTACCAAAAGGATCATACTTGTAAAAATTTTTCAAGGTAAAATTTGCTCTGAATTTCAAGTTTTTATCTTTATTATTTTTATAAATTAATATTTTGACTAATATGTTGGATAAAATTCATTATTATAAAAGTTGAACATATTTTTAGAATTTTTCTATTTCCAAAATATGGAGTTTTCTAATCTATAAATTTTTTTGTGAAATTTTTCTAAGTTTATAATTTCTAAAATTCTTCAAATACTTTCATTAAATTCATATTAAATCAATTTTAAAAATTTAATTTACTTTATGATGTTCCATATTTTTCAAATATAATTTCCTTTTGAAAGTTTTTTACTCGCATATTTTTATGAATTTAAATATTTTTAATTGCCTTTTTCTTGCACATAAATTTTTTGCAAAATTCTTTCTTAATTTTTATATGAAAATTTTATTAATTTTATTTTTAATGGGCCAAAATGTATTTTTTTCTATTTCATGGGCCTTAAAACTTGTTAATTTTTCTAGTAGGCCCAACAAGCCTATTAACTTTTTGGCAAGCCTAAGAAGCCCATTTTTGTTTTTTAACAAGCCCAAGAAGCTTATTTTACTTAAAGTAGTTATGTAAATTTTTATTCTTTCAATACATAATTTTTAAGTTGTTATAAATTAGTCTTTATAATTTGTTTTTATTCAAATTAAATTTTTTCTCTCATATTTCTGATCATCATCATACAAGATGGAAAATTCATTAGTTAAAATCTTACCAAAAATGAAAAAAATCTAAAAAAGTAATAATAATAAATAAATAATAAAAGAAAATTGTAGAAATTGGTGGAAAACTCTAGGCCATTCAGCCAAGGCATTTTCTTTCAAGCCTTAGCCAATTATCCTTCTTTAAATAAGGGGAGAAAATTTTCATGAAAAGTCTTTAGCTTTTCTTAACAAAAAATAAAAACACTAAAGATACAAAAATATTCTTAAATTTTCAAGCCTTTTAAAGTAATTTTTCTTGTAAAATTCTTAATTTTTGTTAATTTTATGTTTGATTCTTCCTTTTAGTGAGGCTAATGAATACTTGTGCTCATTAATTTTGGTTCATGTTTAAAGGCCAAGTATGAAGGCCATGATCAAAGTTTGATGATGTAGTTGTCAAATTTAAATTAGTAATATTTGGACAGTTCATCAAGATTATTTTTGTTTGTTGACAGAAATAACATTATTTTCATGTATATATTTTTATTTTATTTTTCTTAATATTTTCATGTAGATTTATTTTGATTTATTCATTGTTTATCATGTATTTATGCATATTTATGCTTGGTAAAAATTATGATATATGCATATATTGATATTCATGTAAATATATAATGGAAAAATTATTTTCTTAGTGAAATACATGCTGGGCTAAACTTATAATAGCCTTTGAATAATTTTTTATGTTAGATCTTGTGATATTTTGTATTATTTTGTCATATTTTAAACTTGTAGAGGTTTAAAATAATTTTTTCAAATTTTTGAAGGTCTTGGAAGGGTGATTCCAAGCTTAGTTGAATTTGATATTGATGATTTTGTAATGTTTTTTATTTTTAGGCTATTTTATAAATATAAATATATAGGGACCAAATTGTAGAAAATTGTAAAATTTTTTCTAGGCTATATATGCTTGGTCAAATTTGTCTTGTGACCTTTAGAAGTGTTTTCATGCTTATTCTAATATGTATAAATATGTTTATGCATTTTCATCATTTTGGGGTCATTTTGTATTTTTAGAAAATATAAGGACTTACTTGCAAAATTTTTGTTCGAAGGCCATAGGTACTTGGCGGAATTGCTTATGTAATTTTTTGTATGTATCCCATGTTGATTTGGATATCTCATATAGGACTAAATTGTAAAAATAAAAAAATATTTTAAAGCCATTTACGTTTGGCCAAGTGTTACATACACCTTTAGAAGTGTTTTTCATAGTTTTTTTTTTAACATGTTTAAATGTATTTTATACATTTTTAACTTTTTAGGGACCATTTTGTAATTTTAAAAATTTTAGGGACTAATTTGCAAAAATAAAAAAATTTGTTTCAAGGCTATTAGTGCTTGGTCGAATGCTTATTTTGTGATGTCTATTTCTATTTTTCAAATTTAGAAAAGTTTAGAGATCATTTTGCAAAACCTTGCATTTTAGAGTTAATCTGATATTTTTTATTTTAGAAATATTTCTAGCATTCCTCTGGTCTTCCAGAGTGATGTAGAAAATATTAAAACTTTTTGTATTCTTCTAGTTTTCCAGTGGCAGTGAGGTATGAAATGTAATTTTCGAGGATTAGGGCCTTCTTAGCAATTTTTGCACTTTAGGTCAGTTTTTATGTCCAGGATACCCATTTAAGGTAAATTTGTCATTTCATATCATTATCAAGTCCTTTAAGGTGATCAAGATACTTTTACATCGAAGGTAGTCCTTAAGGGCCTTTTAGAAAATTTTCTTAAAATCGATTCCTATGTGATCACTAGCATATTTGTAGGTTGAAAGTGTATAGTAGGAATAGTTTCATTTGTTTGTGATATCATTAAGTCCTTTAGAGTTACTGGGATACTTATATGTAAAATGTACACCCAACAGGTATTTTGTTAATTTATATTTGAATCAATTCCCATGTGATCATTGGAATACTTATATGTTGAAGGTGTACAGTAAGAATAGGATCGTTCATCTATAAAGTTATAGAATCTTTTAGGGTACCAGGATACTTCTATGTCGAAGGTGTACAGTAAAAATAGGTTCATCTATTTATGATGTCATTGAGTCCTTTAGAGGTATTGGGATACTTTCATGTCAAAGGTATACCTAAGGGTATTTTAGTAAATTTGTTTAGAATCAAGTCTATTAGAGGTGTTAGGATACTTTCATGTCAAAGTACTTTACAGGACATTTTGGTCCTATCGACCATGTTTGCGACCTTGAAGTCTAGTTTCATACATGTAGTTGAAACTGAGTCTTAGGATAAATTTTATTTTTTATTATAAAATTGGAATTTTTGAATTAAGGCAATGTCTCCAATGTTAAAATAGTACGTGAAGTTTCTCTCAGTATACGAGATATTGTTTTTAAAAATGAAAATAAAGATTTTTTTTTAATTTTGTAAAAATAAAACCTTTTATATTCCTTCGACTCTCTAGTGGGGTATAACAGATACTTTGATTTTTTAAAACCTTTTGTATTCCTTTTGCTCTCCAGTGGGGTACAAAAGAGAATGATAAAAATTTCATGTTCTTCTGGTTCTTCAAGAAGGTGCAAAAGATGTTTTGATTTTCAAAAACATTAAAAGCTTGATTTTCTCTTATGGAAATAATTTATTTTATGAATTTTTTTTAAAGATGAGAATTATAATTAAATATCGAATATTAAAACCAAATAAAAATCAGAATTTAAATTAACACATGGTTAATAAGGTACCAATTGTTGAGCATCACAAGAAGGTCGATGCGTATTTATGATTATAATTGACTCTCGGACCTTTTTATATGATTTCTAGTATAAGGGCAAACTTTGGAGTTTGTTTTGGGTTTCGTAACCCTAGAAATATGAACTCCAATAGGTGACCAATCTCACCTAAACAAAACAGATTGGTGGCAACTCCAGACAAATGGTCATTTCGTAATGACTATTTAGGGTGAAGTTGAGTGAGCAATTTATCTAGACAACTCAATCTCTAACCCAAAATATAAGAAAAAATAACAATGATATAGGCCCCTAAAAACAAAAGAATAATGATAAAGAGATTTATGTAAGAACAAGGAGTACACCCGCTTTTTAAGTCGGGCTGGTATTCATATCCAGGCCATATTATGACAAAAAGCATACAATCAGTTCTTATATGCTTGAAGTATTTGGATACCTATGGATAGCATATAGGTGCTAGCTAATAAACAAGTTCACTGAACCTGACTTGCATAAGAACTTGATTTAGTATTGTCACTTAATTGTATATGGAAATGTTCTCAATTTCCTATCATGTAAATAGTCCTTAAGCTTGTGATACCAAGTCATATTGTATAGGGTGTATCATGATTTGATTACATTACCAATGGGTCCCAAGAAAGGATGTCTATGCTAAGGTGATTTGGGTATAGTATAAACAATACTAAGATAAATAAATGATCCAAAGAGGATTCACCATTCTTATTGATAGAGGTATATCTTTGTTGCTCTAGGCTTGGTTAAACCAAATAAAGTTTGGTCAAAGCATGATGAATTTAGGAAAAAAATTTTCCTTAAATTCATAAGTCTAATTGAAGGCTGCAATGACTAATATGGAAGGGCTCAAAGTAGGCATTCCATCATGTTCATGGTTTTTCTAGGATATATTGGTGAAATGGCTGGATTACATTGATGGGATAATCACTAAAAGGTTTTGAAAAGGTCATATTGATTCTACAGTATTTGGGTGGTTATAATGGATTACTAGATCTCATTATTGATCTATAAAGAAAGGTTAATGAGATTAACTCATATTCATTGCCACCATATTGAAAATCTAAAGGTTCACATGCAATAGAATAGCATTTATGGATTAAACATGGGATTCAATTAAGGTAAAACTTAGATAAAAGGCCTATATGTGGAGGATTTAATTGAAGTATTCAATTAAAATAGATTAAGACATAAGTGAGATTTGTGCATTGAAAAGGCAAACTCAGGCAATTTTACAGTGATGCTTGGATACAATGCGCTAGTTTGATTTAGTCTCATATGATGACATTAATAGATCAAAGACTTGAGTTGTTCAACATGAGTAATTGATTTAATTGAAAAGTAAATTCTAGGCCCATAGAGCTTGATCTAACGAAAAGTTTTTTGTTTTTATTATTTTCAATCCATGTCCTATAATTTCTTTCTTTAGGTTAGTTTTTTGGTGTTATTTCAACAAATAATATTTTTTATTTAGTTCTAGAAAGTTTTTGGTGTTCTTAATAATGTAAACAATTATAAACTAATCAATATAAACAAATATAATATAAAATCGATAGTTTAAAATTTTTCATAATTAGGAAACCTATATTTTAAAAATTATTCAAAAAGCAATTATTGTAATTAAATGAGTTTATTATATAATAATTGGATAATAACGTTTATTAGCTATATTAAAATAATATATACATAGTGACCTTCCGATTAACTAAATTAAAAAGTATTATTATTTCTGTTTAGTATAATTAAATTTAAAACTAAAAAAGATATATGATAATTAATATAGATGAGATGAATAATCAATTGAATCTATATAATATGTCTTTCTGGCTTCATGTAGAATAAATAGGAACAAATTAAATATTTTAATGTTGGATTCCAAGAATCATTTCGCACCCTTCACTATTGGAGAAATGTTACTTAAAAATATAAGTTGGGTACATATGTTTTTAACTTATTTTCTAAAAAACGATGTAATAACTAATTGATGTAGATACAAAATAGCATAGATTCACTTTAATTCGGTGAAAATTTATTAAACTTTCAACACAAAATTAAAATGTTTAAGAAGGCTAGCTTATATATACATATTGTTTTATTTTATAAGGAGCGTTTATTAAAGAATAATTTTCATTGCTCATTGATGAAATTTTATTCTATTTGAAAATAAAATATTATGTACTATTTTTAAGGAGTTGTTTAAAGTGCTGAAAGTTTTGAATTTTTAGTATTGAATTTGTATATATCACTGAAAATTAAGTACCGAATATAATTATATTATTTGATAATTATAAATTTTGAATTTTAAAAAATTATTCATTCCTCAATTTTAATCTCATTAACATAATATTTTCTATTATTTTAGATAGCTCTGAATAAAATTAAAAGGGACAATTTAAATATCTCATTTTTATAACAAAAATGAAATAATTTAATTCAAATATGATTGAACATATTTTACTTTGAGTAGTATGTAGCTCTTTACCTACTTACCTCACTCAAAAACCTTTTTGACAAAGATTTTCTATTAAGCAAAATTAAATTTGAATTATCAAGCATATTGAAAAAATTAAATGTTGAAAAAAAATCCCCTCTTCAATATTTTTTTTTTTTTCCAAACGCACTCTCAATTGTTTATTCACACCAATTATTTTTTTATTCTCATGGTATATATTTCGAATAACAAAATATTTGAATAAGCCCATTTAGCATTTTTTTTTCCCCTTAACTCTCTTTCTTTGCCCGTGGCTTTGCTTCCACTTTCTCTTCTCTTTTGCCTTTGTAGCATGGAAGAAAGAAAAGCCGGAAAGTGTGCAATGACAATTATTTTGCATTTTCCCTTCTTTAAGTTAATTCTTGATCACCCTTAGTTCTCGATTATTTATTAAAGTTTTTCACCTTCTCTTTCTCTTCTCCTTTCTATTAGACTGGAATTACAAGTATGTTGTGTCTCGTATTTTTATTCATATAAATTATGAAAATATAAATATGATATAAATTATTAAATATATTAAAATTCTAAACACAAATACATTTAAATGTGACGTATTAGTCATATATATTTTAACATCTAATGTTTTATTTATTACAACATTTTTATTAATCCTAAATAAATCTTGTTCGTATTGTATTTTCGTATTATGCCTAAAATTACTAAATCTACTCTATTAGCTTTGATTTTTCCACGATGTTTCTTTAAATGGAATGCTGTAATTGTGGTGCCTCATTTAATCACATCTAGACTAGAGGTGGTAAATGGGTGAGCTCGGATGGTTTTGGATAGGGTTCTTGGAGTTTAAGTTATTTCAGGCTCAGATTTATTTTGGATTTAGATTATCTCAAGCTCAGACACTTTCAGATTTAGGCTTTTGGGTTTGGATTATTTCAAGTTTAGACTATTTCGGATAGGGCTTTTTTGGGTTTAGATTATTTGCAATTCAGATAGGTTCGAGTTCAAGTAAGCTTGGATAGATTCAAAGAATTTTATAATTTATAATATTTTTTAAATTTTGATTGTAATAATTAATTTTAATTTTACATAGTGACAAACCTATTAAAATTAAAATTTTAAAAAATTCATAAATATTTTTATAAATATTAAATTATATTATAATTTTATTTATATATTGAATATTAATATATTGTATTTAATATTATCTATAATTTTTAGTGTAATATCTTTTAAGTTCAAATAAAAGCTAAATATATAAGTTTAATATATATATATATATATATATCTATTTATAGTAAAAATACAAAATAATTTATATATTTTGATACTTCTTATTATTTTACAATAACTATATATTTATATTTTTGTTAGTTTTTATGATATTTAGTATTGATATAATTAATTACTATATCAGAATTTTTTATTTTATAAGTGAGCTAAAGTAAATATAAAATAATACTAGATAAAGTAAATATAAATAATCATTGGGTTACATTTTTAAAAAAATCTTTAGGATGAAAAAAGTTATAAATAAATTCATAAACATTTATGTATATCTAACTTTTTACCCTTAACTCAATAGCTAATTTGGCTTTTATTTACTTAATCCAGCAATTATTTATTCATTTATTGTTTTATTAGATTTTTTCATCTATTTATTATAATTTTTTAAGTCCATATTTGAAATTTTGGATTTTAAAAATGGATTTGGATTTCAAGAATAATGTAAATTATGTAATAAAACACATTAAATATAGCATTCATGATTAGTTTGAGAATTTATAGATTTGTTAGATGCCTATTTAGTAGTGAATTTGAAATATTTATAAATATTTGTGAATTTAAAATCATATTTTGTACCTATCAAATATTTAATCATATAACTTATTTAATCATAATACATTAATTTTATTCTTACAATTTAATAGCAAATGAAATCCAAAGTTTCAAAATTGTATAATATTGATATAATTTTAAAATTTAATTGTTTTGAAATTAACATTAGATAAATCAATTAATTATTTAAATTACTTTATTAAATTATAATATTATTCTTTATTTTTATATAACAAGTAATTTAATCAATTTATAACTTTAATTTAATTGTATATTTGTTATTATATAAACTTACTTTTTATTATAGGGATTTCAAATTTATAAAATTAGATCTACATCAATATAATAGAGTTGAATTTATTTTTGGATGATATTTGAGAAGTTTATAAGAAACTTAATGTTCTCGATTATTGAAAAAAATAATTTTGATATCTTCTTATTCATTAATAGTGAGGATATATTAATATTTCAATTACTATAGTTATTTTGAAATCAACATTTAATATAAATATTAGAGTTATCAACAAATGAAATATATTTTCTTACGTCTTATAATGTAAAAATACTTAACATTGAAAAACTTTATTTGTTTGACTTTAAGAAGTGAAAAATATATTTTCACAAGGTAATATTTTTATTTTCAAGTAAATTTAATATTTTATTTGTTGGAAATATTATTTAAAGTTAAAATTTGTTAATAATGTCATTTGTATTATACAAAAATCTAGTTCAATCATATATTAAAATTATAATATACAAAAAATCAACTATTATTTTATTAAAGTTAAATTTTAAATGTGGAATAATTATAATAATATATTACACATCATTATACTTTTTTAAAAAAAATTTGTGATTAAGTATTATTAATATACTGAAATATAGTACTAAAAACTATTTGACTCATATTTAATATGTTTCAAATCAATTTTATTTCACAATCTAATTTAAAGATTCACTATTAGGTACTTTAATCGAAAATATGTTATTAATATAATTGTATAATAAGTATAAATACTTTTTAATAAATTAAACATTTTTATTTAAAAAAATTTGATCATTTATTTATTTATATTTTATTTAAATAAAATCTTATAATTATAGTTCAAGTTTTTTCGATTATAATTTCACGTTTTTATAGGCTTCAAATAGGATCGGTTTCGAGTTCAGCTTTGGGCTTTAATGGATTCGAGCCTTTATGGGTTTCAAAATATACCAATTTTGAGATTTTTCAGATTCAACTTTTTTTAGATTTAAATTTTTTGAATTCAAATTTTTTACTTTTTAAATCAACTCAAATCTGATCCAATCTTGGATCAAAACGAACTTGTGGGTTTGGGTCTACTTTACCAGCTTTAATCACATCCAACTTGAAAATAAACAAACTTACCCTCCACTACAATACTTCCCAGCAAAATGCAACAAGGAAAATACTCTCCGTAAGCTTGGAAATGTCAACCCTCTCTTTTTTTCCTTTTTTTTCAATTTACTAAAGCATATCTAATATCTCCCATCTTTTTAACAAAACTTGTCTTCAAGTTTTTCTTGTGTATCGCGTATGTTACATGTCATCGGTCACTATCAGTACTCGGTCCATGTCTACGGCCTTCATTGGCCCTAATAGGTCTGACATGGACTCATTTATTAGCCGGAGCGCTCAGCATGTTATTTTATATGCTAGTATTAACGATCTTATCCTTGCTACTTACACTGTAAGAAAAGGTATTTGAGTTATCATTGCTATGCTTTTGTATGGCAATGAGACATGATTTGACACCTAGAGCATGACATTTAAATTAAGTCCAATTGCAATCTTTCTTGAAAATTCTTCACTAATTAACTCCAAACTCTCTTTTCTTATCAACTGAAAAAATATAAATAGGATATAAAGAGAAGTGGCAATTAGCGTTTAGACAGGTTAAAGAAGCAGGTAGTTCATTTGATTCAGCCGATATTGAATCGATTTTGAGTATAACATTCAGTGATTAAAACTAATCATTTAAATTATATTTAAATTTAATTATAAAAATATATAAAATTTTATATAAAAATATCTTAATATATTTTAAACAGTATAACGAATTATAAATTGTACCTAAACAAAATATTTAGAAAAAATTTCAAACTGTGATTGGGCCTAGCCGTCGCCATGTCTACTAGCATTGACAATCTGCCTTGAGAGCTTGACTACAGGATGTAAAGGAAATGTAAAGCGCTTCAAAGCTGTGATTGCCTAACAGATCTGGGACGTAACAATCCTCTTTTACCCAAATGAATTTATGTAGAATTAGCATTGCATTTGTTTTTCCTTTTAGTTAGCATTAATCAACCCAGAACTAACTTTAATCAAAGCTAAAGATTATTGCAGATATGTTTATATACAAATGCAGCAAATGAGACTATTGTTTGGTCATTTGGGCAAACTGTACTTACCAAAAAAGGAATCATAATATTGAAAATTATAATTATGTAATAAGAGTTAAGATTAAGAGTTAGTCATATAAACTGTATTTGAAGTTTTTTTTTAGGAGAGTTGAACCGTAAGTTAATCCTAACATTTTGAAAATTTAACAATTGTAAATAATAAATCATTCTTTTTGAGCTATCTCGTAATAAAGATTATTGTGAAGAGTTTTTCTGTTTGAAGAAAGTATGTATCATAACTCATTCTCAATTAAATCACTGGTTAATTTAATCACGGGTTTAGTGATGCTAACTCATAAAACAAACCAGCCTAACACAAATCATGCTGTCGTCCTTTAAAAATAAGAATCCAAGGCTTCTAGACCACCGTATATACCTGTTATTAGGTCAACAGACTTACTGCTGCAAGTAAGAACTGGGTAAAATATGTCCTTCGGGAGAGAAGATACCAATCTTATCAACTACATTTGAGTTCATTAATTTGATAGGGTCAGTCATGGGGTCTCCAGCAAGTCCATAGCTTAAAGAAGGGGAAAATGGTGTCCAGAAAAGGATAAAAATGTTGGGGTATGTGAATTACACAAGATGAGGTTGCGGTTTGATGATTGGAGCTGCTTCGAAAGGTTTGGCAATTATTAGTGGCCGTCAAGGTTGTATTTGATAAAAGGAACTGTTCAAAGTTGAATCTAAAGCCGAAAGAAGGAACTGC
>JBBYHK010201761.1:15666-25822 GCA_038382065.1 Adansonia grandidieri | reverse complement strand
ATTTTTGTTAATAATTTAATTTTTGCTAGATTTCTATGTTGTTATTGATATGTTGCTTATCTATTTTCACTTGAATATATTCATAATCATATTATTTTCCTTGATGTTTTCATGTTTTTTTATGGTTTTAAACATGTTGGTATTAACTTGAGCTTGGTAGAAACTTGGGTATATGTATATATATTTTTTGTTGAAAAGCAATTTTTTCTTGGTGATACAGGGCTTGGCCGAATGGTGTATAACCTTGGATTCAATTTATTTCTCAATTTTTCTTGATATTTAGGACTATTTTGTAAGGTTTGAAAGTTTGGAGGCTAAAATAATTTTTTCAAAATTCTTGAAGGCATAGGTAAATCAAAGATTGCTGAATGTTGTAGAATTGATTTGGAGATTTTTTTTTTTATTTTTTTAGGCTATTTTGCAACTATGGAAAATTTAGGGATTAAATTGCAAAAATTTTTTCCAAAGCTTTCTAAGTTTGGCAGAATCATATAGACACTTTGAGTGGTGTTTTTCATGTATGTTTAATATGTTTGAATATGTTTCATGCATTTCTAACCTTTTAGGGACCTTTTTGTAATTTTTGAAAGCTTAGGGACCTATTTGTAGAAATGTGGAAAAAATTGTTCCAAGGCCAAAGGTGTTTGGCCGAATACTTTTGATGATATTTGGTATATTTTTATTGTTGATTTGACATGTAATGTATTTTGTTTCATTTAGGATTAAATTAAAAATAGAAAGGTTTGAAATCTTTTTTGTAAAGCCTTGGATTTACGGTTAATGAAATATTTATGACATTTTAAGAATATTTCTAGCATTCCTTCGATCCTATAGAGGGGTGTAAAAAATATTAAAACCTTTCATATTCTTCTGATTCTTTGATGGGATTTGAAATTCAATTTGAAAATGTTTAGGGACCTATTAGCTATTTTTGTATTTAGTTCATATTTTTATATCCAAGTTACTCATTTAGGTTAAAATTGTCACTTCATATTATTATCATGTCCTTTAGGATTATCGGGATACTCTTATATCAAAGGTACACCTTAGGGGCATTTTAGTACTTTTACCTAGAATCGAGTCTTTTATGACCACCGAGATATTTATATGTTGAAAGTGGATAATAAGGATAGGTTCATCTTTTTATAAAGTTGTCAAGTCCTTTAGGCTTATCGAGATACTTTTATGTCGAAGGTAGGCCTTAGGGACATTTTAGTAATTTATGTTAGAATCAAGTCTTATGTGATCATCGAGATACTTATATGTTGAAGATGGACAGTAGGAATAGGTTTGTTCTTTTACAACATTCACTCATTTAGGGTACTAGGATACTTTCATGTCAAAGATATACCTTAAATGGCATCTTTAGTGTTTTATTTGAAAACCAAGTCCATTAGAGTTGTAGGAATACTTTCATGTCAAATGTATACTCTAGCGGACATTTTGGTCTCTTTGAGCATATTTAAGTCCTTCGAGTTTAGTTTTGTACTTCTAGTCGAAACAGAGTCTTAAGATAAATTTTTATTATTCTATTTTTTTTTATAAAATTTGAAGTTTTTGAATTAAAGCAATGTCTTCGAATTAAAATAGTACGTGAAATTTCTGTTAGAATATGAGAGGGATTCTATAAATTATTTTAATAATGAAATATCCTTTTTAAAATAAAAATAGAGATTTTTTAAAATTTTGTGAAATAAAACCTTTTGTATTCCTTGACTCTCCAATAGGGTATAAAAGATAGTTCAATTTTTAAAACCCTTCACATTCCTCCAACTCTGTAGTAGGGTATGAAAGAGAATGATAAAACCATTTGTATACCTCTGGTCCTCTAGGGGTATGAAAGATAGTTTGATTTTTTAAAAAATATTAAAAACCTGATTTTCTCATATAGAATAATAAATTTGTTTTATAAAATTTATTTTGATATAAGGGAATTATAATTAAATATCATATATTGAAACCAAATAAAGATCAAATTTTAAGTTAATATATGAATAATAAGGTATCGATTATCGGGCATCATGAGAGAATTGATCCTTACTCATGATTATAATCGACTCCTAGGCTCTTTCATGTGATCTCTAGTATTTACTTAGGCCTTGGAGTCTATTCTCTAAGAGTTTTGTAACCTTCAAAACACTATTTCTAATAGGTGACCAATCTCACCTAGCCAAAATCAATTAGTGGTAACTCTAAGATAAATGGTCGTTTCGTACCAACTATTTAGCGCTAAGTTGAGTGAATGATTTATCTCAACAACTCAATCCCTAAAAATAAGAAAAAAATGATGATGATGATGATGATAATAATAATAATATAACCCTTAGAAATAAAAAATAATGATATAAAAAGTTATACATAAGAACTAGAGGTACATTCATCATTTAAATCGGGCTGGTCAAGATTTGTATCTAGGCCATGTTGCAATAGCATGTATTGAAGTTCTCCATGCTTTAGCTACATTTTGAACATTTTCACTAATCTCTGTGCTTTAGCTACATTTTGAACATGTTTCTTTAGTGAAAAATGCCATAATCATGCCAGTTGTCTACCATTGATGTTGAATGCTTAATACATGATTTTTGGTTTGTGACTTGTTTGGTTAAATATTTTTTGATATGCCTTGTTAGAATGCTAAAATTTGTTTATACAAAACCCTTTAAGTTTGGTTAATGTTGGCGTAATGTTTTTCATGCACTGACATTTTAATCTTGGGGGAAAATTAAGCATTATGTTTGGATTCATGGCCTAACAAGGGTAAATAAAATTTGTTTTCAAAGTTTTAGCCAAGATTGCCTTCCGGTTGAACCTTAGTGTTGGTAAACAAATGGCATGGACAATAACTGTTCACTGACCTAACTTTCTAAGTTTTCAAATGGATATGTGAATCCATTGCCATATACCCCAAATGACTGACATTCACATGTTCGAGACCTCAATACGTGACTAGGATAGCCAAATATGTGAGAAAGTCATGTTTTAACACTTGCAGCACTGTGACCCTAAATTGAAAAATTATTTTCAAACCCTAAACAATGGTTTTAATTTTTTCCAATATTTTCCCTTAAAGGGCATTAAATTACCTTTTCAAGGTATCTTATTTGCCCTCAACTGTGCTCGAATGTAGGAGTTATGATTTTATGAACCTTGCTATCTGGAACCCTTAGAATCAATGATCAACATTCTGTTTGGGTCATTTTAACCCATGAAATGATTTTTTTTTGGATTTTTTAGTATTTTTAATGAAAACTACAAAACATTCTGTTTCCAGAAAGCTATCATTAGTGACTTTCCAAGTCCAAATGAGTCTAAGAAAATTTTTTCAAAGTTTGCTACACCCTTTCACTGCACATGTTGTCTATGTTAAACCGAGTTTGATTTCAAAAATCATTTTCTCTTACAAGGCCTTTTTTTTGGATTTTTTAAATATTTTTATATTAATCTTTATCAAGTTACTTTCTAATAGTATCTCATTTGTCACCTAAAACCTTTGGAAGAGCCTAGAATAAATTTGGAAAGGCAGACAGTGTGAAACTATTTCATGATTTCTATGGTAGGCAGAAGTAATTGATTTTCCTAACTTACCTTCTCTTAGGCACTCAAATGCCTTAGAATGAGTTTGATAGGCTCTATTAGCACCCAAAAGATTTTTAAGTCACATACGGGTCCCACTAAGCTCGAATCAAGGCCAAATACTCTAAAAATCAATTTAACTCATTTATTAAATTATCAATTTTATTCTAAAATCCATGTTTTTATAAAAAAACCCAAAAATTTTTCATTTTCGAAATTACCAAAATATACATCCATGTGGGTCTTCTAGCCTCGTTTTTTAAAACTTCATAAGAAATTTAAATTTTCTCTCTCTTTAGTCACCTTAATTTTTCAAGCAAACCCTTAATTTCACACCTTTAGAGACCAATAAATCCAAACGCATCTCAAGATTGTTAAATCGATTGTTTCTATAGCCGATGATAATTACAAGATACATTCCTGATCGACCACCTTTTTTTTTCTTTTTTTTTTTCGCAATATTTATCATATTTATTTATGCCTTACTAACATGTTTCCTTTGTTGATGATTGTACAAAAATTACGTGTTGAAAATGACAAGTAAAATTCGGAGACAGATATTCTTAAAATAAAGAAATCTTTTTATTCTTTTCTTCAACAAAACTTTGATTCAAAGGTCTTCAAGACTTGATCTTGAATTGATGGGTTCCGCTTGTAGGGTATTTGCAACGTGATCTTGATAAACAAAATTGACCTCCTTTCTATTGTCAAAATAGGATCAATGAGCAACTTTTTTGCAAAATGAGAGCAATATTGTTCAAATTTATTCAATTATTTGGTGATCTTCTTAAGACTTTGGAGAGAATTTGAATATTCAAAATCTACTTCTTTTTTTTGGGCTTATGAATTATGTTGACTAGCTTTGAAGAAGCACCTTTTTACATGCCAATGAGTCAGGTGAGATAGGGTTCTTAAAAAATATGGCTTCTTTAAAAAATTTATATTAATGAGTTATATGTTAATTAATTTAATTTAATAAGAAATAAAACTCTTTTATCTATCGCTTAATTAGTTTAATTTAATTAGAGATTAAACTCTTTTATTTATCTCTAAATTAATTTAATTTAATTAGAATTAAAACTCTTTTACTTATCTCCAATTTAATTTATTAGAGATAAACTCTTTTATTTATCTCTCAATTAAATTAATTTAATTTAACTAGAGATAAATTAACTAATTATGATATCATCGCACATGAAGTCATTGATGGCACATAGTGATGTAGAATTTAATTAAAATTTTCTTTTAATTAGGAAATTTTAATTTGCACATAGTAATTTGTGATTGGTCAAAAATTTTTTCCTTGTACAAAATATGCTTAAAACTTTTACATGCAGAATTTTTTTAGTGTAGTAAGTCAGCAAATCTTGAAAATTAATTTGCCTTTGGATACGTGTATGCATGATCTTTAATAGCAAGTGATCAAATTTTCAATTGTGGCCACATGATCCTTAAACAAAATAATTTTGACTCATCATATATTACCTTTTTTTCCTATGCAAAAATCAACAAAAAAAAATTAGCAAGATAAACAACAAACCAAAGACCAAATTTAGGATGATTTATCCTTGGCCTACATAAAAGATGATTTCATATGCCCCTAAGAAAAAAGTGGCCAAGCTTGATAAAAGCATTTACTGTATACAAGCGTGGCCCATATCCCTTTGTTATATTAGTTGGCCAACATACAGAAAAGAGCTTGGCATAGTTAAATTTCATGCAAAACCAAAGCCACTCCTTAAAAGGATATGAATAGTCCATATGTTTTAATTATAGACCTATGTAAACCTTGTAGATTCTTGGTCCTACAAGAAAACAAAGTCAATGTTTATAGCCATAGTCCCTTAAAAACTTTGTCGTCGATGACTATTGTTATTCACTGAGATTATGGCCCAAATTTGTGATCTTATACTTCTAAATTCAATTCCTTATACAATCAAAACATCCATCCCTCAACCTTAGGAGCCGGTTTTCAAGTTGAACTACAAGTCTTAACTAATATCCCATTTAGATTAAACTAAAAGCACTATATATACAATCACATGGTTTTAATTGCCACATACTTGAGAGCATTAATGAGCTAGTTCTATTATACTCAAATCTCATTCATTCAGAGTTTTTCGCACACAAGTAAAAGTGAAGTCTTTAAGAAAGTTTTGAATCAACTCCAAAGCCATATATTCGAAGCTAGTTCTTCACAAGTTATAGGTTAGGAAAAAGGTATAAAGATGGTATTCATCACAATCAGCAAGAATATATATATAGGGGATTTAGAGTAGAGCACTAGCAATTATTATCTCGAAAGGTTTTTCCAGTCATGAAAATAGTGCAGAGGCTAGATTATCAGAAGACATGGCTTCGCCTGCATGGATATTCTTCTTGAACAAGAGTGAACAAGAGCTGAAACTTATATCCTCTTATGAATAATGGGTTTTTGCTTTGGTTTGCTGATAGTCATGCATCATTAACAAAGCAAATGCCATTGACACCTTCTTTCGTATTCTACATGCCACCTCATGCTCATGCATGCATTCTTCCATAGGTACATATTTTTTAATCTTCATGTGCTTGTTACCATACACACCATATTTCTTGATTTTTTTTTTAGATAAATAAAGAATTTTTTAATTCTTTTACTATGACTTTTTTTCATTTGTAGAATTATTATTATGTACTTTAAGAATCGCAAAGATTATTTTGTCATGTTTTCCAAAGAAGATGAAAACATGAAAAAAAGGATTATATCTTCTCACCAGCAAGCTCATATTCGATAAATATAAAACAACTTGGTCTTCATTCATTTTTTTTGTTTAAAGATTAGTCAACAAAACTTTTCCAAACCTCATAGTCTTTTCCAAAGGTAAGATGTCAACAATAATATCCATGTCAAGACCATAAATCCACAAATCTGATCAGGTTTGACACATTAGAAATGCTTGAATTCAACTTTCATGTCAAAACCATAAATTTGATCAAGTTTAACACGCTTTAGAGCAAGAAAAACTGTAGACTTGCATGAGGTAAGGGGTTTGCTCATCAAAGTTTTATGGTGAAGTCATTTCTTATGCTTAGAGTTTTGAAGATGATAACAAAGGAAGATTATCAAAATGACAAAAGAAGATCACCCAAGATGGCAATGGATATAGCATGCATTAAACTTGACAAGTAAAGAAGATTCACCTACATTGTTAGCATCAAGATGGTAAAGGATAAAGTATGCACTGAATTAGATGGTCAAGGAAGATTCATCCAAGATATTGCATCAAGATGGCAGAAGATAAAAGATGCACTGAACTTGATTGCCAAGTAAGATTCATTCAAGATGTTGATGATTAAGGAAGATTTATCCAAAATATTGATAGACAAGGAATACTCATCCAAGATATGTAGGAAGTCTCAGGTCCATGGTCGAATAGATTACAAAAAAATTAATCAAATTAAGTAATTAGCAATGAATACATAAGAAAAATAATATCGAAACTCCCTAAATCGGATCATCTTGCATGGTTTTTGATTAATCTTTCAAATCTAGATCTTAAATAATAATTTAATAATTCTCATACTCAGCCTAGAGATGTTTAGGAGTAATTCCATAAGCATAAGAAATTATACATGTAGCCTAGTTGTCATATATCAAAGCTATTCAACTGTCTAGCCTTTAATGATTATCCACACAAGTGATATGAAAAACCTTCAAAAGGGAGAGCCTTATTTGCTGTGAGTCATGCTAGCAACTTAGGTTTCACAAATCTTTTTTTCTTTAATCTCCCTTGATTTAATAATCAAAACAACCAAAAGAAAACAATTTTCTCTTGATTTGATATTGTTTTTGCTGTGGCCCTTAGAGAAATTAGCTAAATCACAAATCACCTATTTAGGAGAGAACACGACACAAAAATTAAAAGAATTAACGTGGTGGATAGTAATACAAGGTTTATATACCTTGGGTAACTGTTTCCAACTTTCGCTTAGTTATAGTTTAGTCCTTACCCACTTAAACTAGTGTAAATTGGGCCTAAGTAACTTTATTAGGTATATAAGCCTAATCTTATTTTAATTTTTACTAATCGCTCTTACTTGTGTCAACTATTAGGCCCCTATCATGTTAGTTATAATTATAAATTACCCAATTAAGAACATTTTCATTTATAGACCAAAATTCACATCTAACTATGCATCATGGCCACCTAACAGGCAAGGAGTGTCAATATGGTTTTGACAAGCCCTTTAGTGTATAACATCTTAATGTAATTTAATCCTTTTATCATATATTCTGGAAATAGCAAGAGCATGGTTGAATGTTTACTTTTAACCATGTTCATATTAGTTTACAAACCTTATCTGTTAACTCTATAATCAGTATTGCCTTGGCTAAAGACTTTAAGTTAACATGGGCCAAGTACATGTGAGATATGTGTTTAAGTCACTTGGGGTGTAGAATCCTTTCTTGACCACTCATCCACCTTTAGTATGCCTCATGTCATATCAAAAACTACCCTACCATAAGCATCCATTTATTGTGGACCCATTCATGGTGATCTCTAATTATGAGACTCCATATACAAGATAACCTGGTGTCATAAGCCTAAAGATCATGTGCATTACTGACACATAATAGTATTTCCACAGATACTTCAGTGAAATCATATTCAGTGAACTTGTTTTACTTAACAAAGACCTATATGTTATACCAAATATCTCATACTTTAACTTGTGAGATTAATTGCATCCATCAAATACATGAAGGCTTAACATACACCAATCTTTGTGCATTGTCAATGCCCTGTCTTGACAACACGATGACCAAAAATATTTTTAGCTTTGATGTATAAGGATCCTATAATTATAACTAATTATAATTCCTTTACAAGACTAATATGTTTTATAAGCTTTATCTTCATAAGATATTCATAACAATTATCAAAAAAATTTATGGATAAAAATACCCCCTCAACAATAATAAAATATATCTATTTACATGAAATTACAAAATGTTATTGCCTTACAAGCCAAAACAATTGGCTTGCAGGGCTCAGACTAACGAGATGTTAATGACCAATGAAGATTCTTCCAAGATGTTAATGATCAAGGAAGATTTATCCAGGACATTGGTGATTAAAGAAGATTCATCCAAGATGTTGATGACCAAGGAAGATTCATCCAAGATGTTGATGAATAAGGAAGACCAAGATGTTGATAACTAAGGAAGATTCATCCAAGATGTTGATGATCAATCAAGATTCATCCAAGATGTTAATGACCAAGATGTTAATGACCGTGACAGATATATCCAAAATGTCAGTATTACCAAGCTATTAGAAAATTAGAAAATTTTTAACTTGATGGTTAAAGAAGAATCATCCATGATTTTGGCATCACCAAGGGGGCAAAAGATACTGAACTTGATGGTCACAAAAAAATCATCCAAGATGTTGACATCACCAAGGTGGCAGAAGATACTAAACCTAATGGCTAAAACAGAACATCCAAGATGTCGGCATCACTAAAGTAGCAAAAAATATTAAACCTGATAGTCAAGGAAGAATCATCCAAGATGCCAGCATCACTAAAGTGGAAGGTTGACTTCAAAGAAAAACTTCATTTGTCTTAGGACTTGATGTTATTTGAGTATAGGACTACCATGGACATCGAGGTAGCAGACCAATTTATACATGCCTCAAGGTTTAACTTTGAGTATTCATCAAATATCATTAAAGGGAAAAAACTTCAAACAATGTGATTGAGCATATTATTTTCCAAGATAAATCCATAATCTCAGCCATCGCAAATTTGATAGAAGAGCATATGAAGAATTCTTAGAGATTTAGTTGATGATAGTGATTATGAAAGAAACTGAAAACAAATCAAGCTAAAAAATTTTAATGATTGAAGATTTAATGTTTGATCCACACAAGTTTAACAAATTTGTAGCTAAAATCGAAGATAATGTTTGAAGTATCATTTTAACCATGTCTAGAATCCAGATGCTTCCAATGAAAGACAATATTTAAGTTAAACAAATATTTTTTTTATTTTTTATTGACTAACTTGGCAATGACATCAAGTTGCCTCCATACATTTAAAGGATCAAGTCATAATGTAGTTTATTTTTTTGCTCTAATTTTTGCCTAAATAGTTCAAAAAGGATTTTTAATTTAGCAGGCAATCTTTTAGTGCCCTAATTTTTGTTAAAGTTGCTTAAAAGGGATTTTCAACTTGTCAAGCATTTGTTTAAGATGCAGTTTAAATATTGCTTAAGGGTAATACAACAATTTACGCTCGCGCTTAAGGGCAATATGATAGTTTACATACGTGCTCGGAATAATATGATAGCTTACACTCATGCTTAGGAGCATCATGTTTCAAGCAAAATATTGCTTTAAAAACTGCCATTAATCTATCCAACATTGATGCCATCATGATCAATGATCTTTTATGCACCATTGGTATAGATTTCTTGAATAATGTATAGTCTATACCATTTTGAAGGGAACTTGTTACCAATATGATGTGTGGTGTTTATGGGTCTTCTTATAGAAAGGACTAAATCTTTAACTTGAAATAATCACAGCTTAACTTTCTT
>JBBYHK010201761.1:0-15566 GCA_038382065.1 Adansonia grandidieri | reverse complement strand
TGATGTGTGGTGTTTATGGGTCTTCTTATAGAAAGGACTAAATCTTTAACTTGAAATAATCACAGCTTAACTTTCTTGTTAAAAGCTTTGGATAATCAAGCATGGTAACACTCGAAGCATTATTGTACTTCCAACCTTTTTCTTATCCAACGCTTCTAGTTCCTCTAAATTAGGCACATATTATCTTCAACAGAAGGACCTTCTTGGATTGAAATCCTTAATCATGGGATTTGTCACTCAAGTGGTCAAACAGCTTATACACCACAAAAAAGTGCATATGGAGTGGCTTCAATTGGTGTGCGACATGTAATTCAATAAGCCCATAAAGCTTCTCCCATTATCTCTGGCTAATGTTTCTTTAAATGGTTAAAAACTTTGCTCTAAAATGATGCACATCACAAACCCCAAAATAAAATTTTTATAAGGCTTTAGATGCTTCATCTTCTCATAAACATCAAAGAAAGACTCCATAAAAAATAAAAATAAGGTGTACCCTTGAAGTAAATAAATCAAGGAGCTTAACGTTTTACTTTTGTTTTATGCCTTAGATTACCACATAATTTACCATGCTTTAGATAATCAATCAATGATTTTCTTTAATCTTTTTTCTCAATTGTACAAACTAAAACAACATTGAGTTTTATATCTACTTTTTTAGAGAAAATAATTGACGGTAATACTTGTCGTTTACATAAAGGAATCTTCACTTTTACACCTAGCACTGCAAGAGCCGATGCCAAATTAGCTAGAGAGTTTGCTCTAAGCTCACATTATCAAACCATTCTAAGAGTTTCTTCACATAGTTGACATATGGTAAAAACTCTAGTTTCTTCACTTTATAAAGTGAAAATAGTTGGTGGATAACCAATTTAAAGTCTTCTACACTTTAAGTTAGGTGATCTTCATGTCCCCTACCATTTCTAGCCCAATGATTAGAGCTTGATATTTTACTACATCATTGAAACTATTTTCAGTGAGAGTGAAAGCAAAAAGCAACATTTCTTTTTTTGAAGTAACAAAGATAATACCTATTTCTAACTGCATCTTGCTGTATAATCCCATCAAAAAATAATTTGCATGGTTTAAGAATTTTAATAAAAAAAATCTTCTTTGAAGAGACCTTTAGAGAATTGCTAATCATCCAAAATGAGGTGGTTTGTAAGAAAATTTATAAGTGCTTACCCTTTGATAGTCTTTCGTGGAATATAAGTGATATACACTCTTATAACAAGAGAGCCCATTTTGCCAATCTTTTATTTAGTATAGACGTGGACATAAGATACTTGAAAGATCTGCTAGAGATATGAAATTAACAGAATGTGCTTGCAAATAATGCCTTAACTTTTTAACAATAAACATTAATGCTAAGCAAATCTTTTCAATGGGAGAATAATTTAGTTCAACTTTGTTGATAGGTTTATTAAGATAATAGGGTATAGTTTCTTTTCCTTCATCATTTTCTTGTGCCAACACTGCTCCTAAAGAGTGTTGTTGCACAACAATATAAAGGATCAAAGGTTTTCCTAGTATGCATGCTTTCAAAACAGGTGGTCGTAACAAATAATCTCTAATACTTTTGAAAGCATTGCTACAACCATCATCCCAAACAAAAGGAACACCCTTCTTCATTTGAATGGTTGACATCGATCAACTGAGTTTTACATGAAGCGCCAGATATTTACTAATTTGTTTGTGAACTTTTAAGCTCATGAAGATTACACGATTCTAGAATTTTTATGATCGCATCAATTTTTTATTTATCAAACTTAATTCTATAATGTCGCACAATGAACCTTAAAAAAATTTGCTTTAAATTACGCCAAATGCACACTTTAGTGGATTCATCTTCAATTAGTACTTGTGCTATCTCTTGAACATATAACAGAGATTAGTAAGATGATCTACCTTTTCTTCAATTTTACAACCAAATCATCCATACAACATTTAAAATTTTTTTGAAGCATATTATTGAAGATCTTTTGCATTGCTCTTTGATAAGTAGTGCCAACATTCTTTAACCTAAAAAGGCATAACTTTATAACAATATATTCCATTTAGAGTTTGAAATATAATAAGTTCTTCATCTCTTAGAACCAAGCGAATTTGATTATAACCTGATGACCCATCCATAAAACACAAAGCTTCATGACTTGTATCCACCATTATCTCAGTTAAAGGGAGAGAAAATCATCTTTTGGACAAGCATTGTTCAAATATTGAACATCTATGTAGATCCCAAGTTGATCTTTTTTCTTGCTAGGATAATATTTGAGATCCAAGTAGGGTATTTGACTTATTTAATAAAGCCAGCTTTAATAAGTTTATTCACTTTAGCATCAATTTAAAGAATTAAATTAAGATGAAAAACATCATTAAGCTTGCTGGATAAATTCGATAGCTTTTTTGAAATCCAGATGATGCATAGCTACTTTAAATGGCAATTTTTTGTAGGTCCAAGAAAAAACATCTTGATACTCAATCAAAAGATCAAGAAAAGCTTTCTCCTCTTATGGAGACAAACATCTATTAACAAAGATCAGACGTGGATTTTAACTAGTATCAATGTTAACCTTCTTTAACTTAACAAGAGTAGCTTAATTTCCTTTCTTAAATGATGAAGATGCTTCTTAGGCATTTTCGTCCCTAAAAATCTTCATCAACTTCCTTTGCGGATACATAATGAGAAGCAATGATTTCCATTTCTTATTCCTCATCTTTCGAGGATAGGATCTATTTAGTTATAAACACTATGCATTTTTTAACTTTAAGACTTTAGCAGTAGTTACTTTCCACTTGCTTTGCCTTTTCATTTGAGAAAAAATTCTACTATAAAAATCCTTATATTTTTTAAAGGTTGAAATTTTTCTTTTTTGGCTATGGCTATTCTTTTTTTAGAGTTTAGACTTCTAAGTCTTGAGTTAATAGGTATTAGTTTACTGGTAGAAGCTTCAATACATTTTGCGCCGATCTATTCAAACACTAACCTGTGAGGTGATTGAATGCTCAAATGATCAAACACTGAGCCTTGTGTTAAGTGTGTTACCAAATGATTAAACAATTAAGGTCTACTGGCTCTATTGAATCTTCTTGCTCCTTAGAAATTTTCACAAATGTATATACCTTGAAGTTTCTTTATGAATCTTTAATTTTAATAGAGAAATTCCAAGTTTTTCTTTATAAGTTGCTATACGATCGAATTTCTTTTACCAGACTTGAGAAACCTTATTAGGTTTCGTGCTTTTATTTTGCTAGGCCTTTTTGCTAATTTTACAACATTTTACTTATATCCACTTTTAATGAGCAGTCTATAGGCATTAGGATCAAAGCCCTTTGCTCGATGAGAAGTAAGATTTAAGTGTTCGAAGAGCAGTTACTTTGCTGGCCCAACATATCCTTTTAATGGAGGTTTAAGAATTATTGACTCTTCCAAGTTAGTGAGGAGTGGAATCAAATTATTTAAACCTTGACTAATTTTATATTCGCTAGTAGAGATAGCAATTTTTTTTCCTTTTTGCTTAATTTATTTGGCAAGAGTGGACATGACTTGACTATTTGCAATACTTGAAGTTAAACTCAATATCTACAATATAGGCTTCTGCTAAGGTAAATGGTTTGGCATCAGAATGATCGTCTTGACTTAACCGTCTGTAATTCTTGAAGCATTAGTGAAAAGCTAAGGAGACTACACCATTTTGATTATCCACTGTTGTTCTAACAACAAATTTGTGTCATTTTGGCATCAATCACATGGAAAAGTGGATGGGAGTCCATATCTCTAATGAAGAGTTGAAGTCTAAGTTTTTTAAGAGTTTTTTGCCCCCTGGATCATCAAACAACTTTACAGCATTCCATTTAAAGATACTACCAATTCCTTTACTATCTTTAAAAGAAGTATATTGACTGCAAAACCATTTTCCACCAAAATCCAGTTGAACTTTTGTTCTTGAGTAAATCCTATGGCAAACAATTATCGATTATGAGAAGTAGAGGCTAGTAATAGATATTCATCAAAAAAGTTAATGTTTAAACCATAAGAATGATCCCTAGCTCTAAAAATGGGTCAACATTATCTTAATCTTCAAACTCTCCATTACTATCAATATTGTAACAAGTCATGGGGATTGAATTTTCATTTTTGAATTACATTGGCATACAAGTTGAATTTTCATGATTAGATGACCCTTCATGCTTAGATGATCTTGTTTTTGTGTAAGGCACCTTGGCTTTAGAGCTTTAGATTGCAATTTGATCATTATAATACTTATAGGGACTTTCATAGGCTTTGAAGGGTTATTTTTTTAACCGCCCTGATGTGTGACTAATGTCTAACCATCATTATTTTTATTTATTTTTATGGCAAATGTTTGCCTCTATTCCCTTAGAGATCTACCATTTTATTTTTGTTTGTTGCTAGTTTGATAGGATCAAAAAAGCCAAACTTGATGGCTTTATCCATGAAATTAGAATAAGAAACCATAGTGATTGATGCCATGTTTGACGACATCATCTTTTCCTCAAATTCGATCTTTCCCTCTTCATAAAGTTTCATGATTTTTTCCTTCAAGATAAAGTAATTCTCAAACAGCTGAGTAACCAAGTGATGGTACTTGCAATAATTAGTATCCTTAACTTTATTACCATCTTTAGGCCATTTAATCTTTGGCAATTAAATCTGCCTAGTCTTCAGAAGTTCTTTAAATATACTTGCAACATTGGAATTAGAGAAAAGGTACTTGGTTTCCTGCCTTTCCTTCAAAGTAACTTTAGCTTTACCATTGTCTTTGGCAAGTGTAGGTTTAAGCTTGTTTTAACTTATGAGATATTTTAAAAGGCTTAGTACTTACATCCATAGACTATTGGCTTTCTCTTTTAGTGGTAAAAGTTTTTGGCCCCTTTTAAATATTTTTCTTTTTCTTAAGATCTTGCATAAGAAACTGTTGATTTCTAGGAAATGTCATACTTAGCTCCATATCATGAGCATGAGTAGCTAAGCTCTCTAAAGGTCATAGTTTGATGCCTTGAAAATACACTGTAGCCCCAATTCATACCCTATATACATATGTCAAGGGCAAATGACTCGAACCATCTTTCTTTGTAATTAAGGCTCAAAGTTTTTTATTTATGGATGCAATAAGGATTGGTTCATCCTTCTGCTAATGCAAGCTTGTAAGATCGATCATGCTGACGATGCAGCAAATGCTATAGAATTGATTAAGAAATTCTCTCTTAAATTGTTCCTAGCTATCGATCATCCTTAGTTCAAGATTAATAAACTAATAAAAGGCACTAACCTTTAATGATCAAACAAATTATTTTTCCATGATATCTCTGTAAATGCCAACATTATTGCAAGTCTCCACAAAATACATAATAGGTTAGCGTGGATTTCCTTTTACATCAAATTTTTATAATTTTAAGGGTTATAATTTTTAGACATCCTCAAACGATCAATCCTTGAAGAGTATGATTTTGCATACATGTATGAGGGTTAATTCATAATGTCAACTTGATACTTAATAGCTTTTTTGATAAGATCCTTGAGCTGACTAATAGTTTATTGATCTTTCGCTCTAACTCCTTCATATCTTCAATGTTTGAGTTCTTAACATCATTTTAAGGATTTCATTGGCAATTTTCATTATAGGCCACCAATCTTTTCCCAGTGAAATAGCCATCCTATTTATCAAGAAGGCAATCTATCATCTTTTTTATTGATGTTTATCGGAAGAACCTTAACAAAACTTTACAAGAAATACAACTTGCTCTTCGAGTGATGTAGTGCTAGTTATCATGACATTCATTACTCCAGAACTTGATTTTGAAGGAGATGATGGCATAAAGCTACTGCTTGAATAGCTATCTTGCTCCTTAAATGATTTTTACGGCTTACACTTGATCCATAACTAGGTTACTTTGCAAAAACTTCTTTTAAGTCTTTAACTGGGTTAGTAACAAAGAATGGATTTTTCTTAAACACTAGGAAAGTTTGATCATAAATTAGTCAAGGATTTGGTCTTTGCTCCAGTTCCATAGGGATGAGGAAGGATATGATTCTTTGTTGATAAAGCAAGGTAGATATAGGATTAGCTTAAGCAAGCTTGAGAGATGGTTTGTTGGCAAGCTTTTTCTTAGGAACTATTGTAACTTGATAACTTAAATTTTGAAGAAAAGAGATAGAAGGCAGAAATGGTCCCACTAGGCATGCTAGAAATTTGTACACATAAATTTTCTGTCAAAAATGACCAGTAAAATTTAAAGGCAAATAGAATTTTTATTTATCAAACTTCAGGTTACAATCTTTGGATATTCTTAAAATAAAAAAAAATCCTTTGATTATTTTTTCTTTAACAAAACTTTGATTCAAAGGTCTTTAAGACTTGATATTGAATTAATGAGGTCCGCTTCAAGGGTCTTTGTGAGTTGATCTTGACAATTGACCTTTTTTCTATCGTCGAAATAGGATAAAAGACCAGATTCTTGCAAGACAAGAGCAATGTTTTTCACATTCATCAAATTTCTTAAATTCTTGAGAGATCTTTTTGAAACGTTAGAGAGGATTTGAGTCTTCAGAATATGTTTTCTCTCTTTAGGCTATTGAATTATATTGAATAGCTATGGTGAAAGCTTTTTTTTATAGTGCTAACAAGCTAGGTGAAACAAAGTTCTTAAATAATATTGTTTCCTTAAAAAATTTATCTTAGCTTTTTTTTATAGTGCTAACAAGCTAGGTGAAACAAAGTTCTTAAATAATATTGTTTCCTTAAAAAATTTATCTTAATGAATTATCTCTTAATTAATTTAATTTAATTAGAGATAATACTCCTTGATTTATCTCTTAATTAATTTAATTTAATTAGAGATTAAACGTTTTTATTTATCTTTAAATTAATTTAATCTAAGTAGAGATAAAATAACTAATTATGATGTCATCATATATGATGCCATCGATTGCAGGTAGTGATATAGAATCAATTGACAATTCCTTAATTGAAAGAAATTTTAATTTAAATATGCAAATTTGTGATCGGTCAAAAATTTTCCCTTTTAGCAATGATAATTTTGAATTTATTTTTTTAAAAAATTGAATTTCCTAAAAAACTCAAGCCAATGTTGTATGTCAATATCTCTCTAGTGTTTGACACGAAATATCCTCTTTAAATTAAAATTCCAAAAATTATGTTATAAAAACCTCTATTTTTCTCCATCTTCTTAGGTTACATAGAGAAATTCAAATTTATTATGAAAAGCTTTGATTTTTTGTTTCCAAAAATGCATCATAAAGAGATTATACACAAATAATAACTATTTAAAAACTCAAAAAATAGAAACCCCTCTCTCGCATGAAATTGACTCCCAAACCCTTCAATGAGCTTGGGAAAATGTAATTCATAAAATTGAATCTCTAAGTTTTGTAACATGAGATGCATGTTTTAATATGTATCTGGTCATACCTAGCCCAACTGATTAATGGCAACTCCAAGTTTTCGACCATTTAGTGGTGGCCTTTAATGGTTAGTCGAATGGGCGATTTGTCTAACAACCTTTCCCATCTCTAAATAATGAAAAACACTTATTTCTCACCCTATCACATAAAAAATCCCAATCAAGGATATATTCAAGTCAAGTGCACCTCTCGTCATCACAGTAGTATGTTACAACATTAATTATACATTAAATTTAAGATAAATGTGCTATGTTATTTTTATTTAAAATAAATTAATTCTTATTTAAAAAATAAACTGATTAAATTACATGTTTGTTAATAATAAATTAATGTTTGTTAATCATAAATATTTTTGAAAAGTGTTAAAATTAATAAAATTTATATTTTATTTGATAAAGGTAATTTTGAAAATTACCACTACATTCTTTAGAGAGTATTTAATGAACAAATATGTCACTATAACTTTCTTAAGATTTTAATCAACATTTTTTCATTTATACCAACACTATAATGTTACTTTCCAATAATTGTATTCCTAGTAATTATATTTCCAAGAATCACATTATATTAGAATCTTAACATGGCAAAGTATCAAACGCCACCTAAAGATGATAATTAGGTAAGTTGAAGCAAGTTTGAGCTAGGTCATATCAGGTTTAAATCTTATTAAATTCAGATCTTTTCAATTGAGTCATTTTCATTTCATACTCTTTTTGGTACAAAACATTTCAAATTCAAGCTATCTTTAATTTAGATTCAGGTTTGAGCAACTTTTAAGTTACTAAAGAAAGATCAAAATTCTTTCTTTTGATTAAATGTTAGAAAAGAAATATAAAACTTAAACTTATGTCAAAATCAACTAATTGAATTTTACTTTGAGTAATACGTTTATTTCATGACAAAATTATTGATATTCCCTTGATCTCTTGTTGAATGTTTTAACTTGCTTAATAGAGTACCTTACATTTTCATGACAAGTGATTTGCAAGATAAAATTTTGGTTTTTGTTTATGATCCATATTAGATAATTCTAACTGAAGTAGTATAACGTAATCAATTTAACTTTGTCATGATTAACGGCAACCATTCATTTGATTGTTCACTTCCTTTTTCATCTTATTTAATATTTATCTCGACTAAACTTATATGAACAGCAATAGACCTTCATACTAGTGGAAGGGTTTCCACTTCACTAGAGGTTGTTATAGCCTCATTTGCAATTGGCCTATCCATCATTACACTAGAAGGCCAATGAAGAAAGAAAACCTTTGATATGAGAAATTTTCCTCTTTTAACCCTTTTTTTAACTTTATATATTTGTAATTATTTTAAAAATAATTAAATAAATAAATTTATATGTAAAATTATAAGTTTTATATTTTTTATTTTGAAATTTTAAAATAACTTTGATAATTTAATAGCATAAATAAATTTATCATTATTTAATATAATAAAAAAATTTCATTAATTATATAATAGGTAATATTATTAATTTTATGAATATCAAATAAATTTAAACTTCCAGTTACAAATTTAAATCTCATTTCTTTAATGATTATTTCCTTTTCCTACTATAGTTTACCTCACCAACATCACTGCTTTTACACCCAAGCATATATCTCATCATCGATTTTAATCTTACCTACAATTACATTACTCGATCTTACATCTACAATAACTAATTTCACTGCCATTACTGTTTTAAATATCATCGAAATCTATTTCACCCCATCTAAGTGAACTCTTAAGCTTTTTAAAAATGTTTGAAGTAGTTTTAGTATAATTTGTTTATACAATTCAAATTGTTTTATACTCGTATAATTTCAATATCCATATCAGGTACAAATAAAAAAATAAAATTGACTTTTTTGATAAAATTAATATTTTACATTATATATGTTTAATTACAACTTGACCATTCATTATTAAATTCGAGTTATTAAAGTTTTTGTTTTGGTTGGTCTTTGGTTCTTACCATTTCGAGTTTGAAACATTTTGGATTTAGATAAGTTTGGATTCGAATCATTTCAAGCTAAGGACATTTTAAGTTTTGGGTTTTCTAAGGTTTGGGCCTTTGAGTTTTTTGGTCAAATCGAAGGATTTTGTTTTCAAAAATTTTACAAAAGATCAATTTTAATAGGTGACCAACCATACCTAGTCTAAAAAGATTGGTGGTGACACTTATTTTCGGCTATTTTGTAATGACCATGTACACCACACTTTAGTGTCCGGAAAGTTACGCGAGTCACTATGTGACTTAAACCTCTTTCGATAGATATTTATGTTTTGATGTGCCAGGTTTGCGTTTAACATGTTATGATATTATAGATTTTGAGATATATATTCAAGTTGTGTTTTGATTACTTTATCCATATCATATTCGAATATTCGTATCTGAAACCACCGAGTTTACACTAAAATCAAAACATTCAATTAATTTGGGGTAAATAATTTATAAAAAAAGACCAAAAAGATACTTAAAAGCTTTTTGAATAAATCTATCTATGGTCAGTTGTGGTCAAATTTTCATTAAATTCTTTTACTTAGATTCAGGTTAAATCAGTTTAAAAGTCTATTTTATTATTTGTAATAATATTAAAATAATATTTTTATAATTAAATTTAAATAGTTATTTATAATTAAAATAATAATTCGAATCAAACGAGATGAAACTGAACTTTAAATTTTTTTTTTCAAAACCAAATTAATCTTAACCAAACAAGTAAATGACATGTTTGATTGTGAAAAAGATGCAAGTTCATCAATAAAAGGGGTGGACGAGAAAAGAGGCAATAATCCACTAGCCCCAACTCTCAAATAGAGATTTTAATGGATCAAATTGAACTTAACTATAATATTAACGTTATTTATATTATCGAAGCTCGGTTCGATTTGAAATATAAGCTCTACATTTTGCCCATACTCATTTTATATTGTAAATGAATAATTCAAACCTGTTTAGACCTATTTATATTATTTTTTTAATTTATTTTTTAAATATATGTTTTTAAAAATTTAATCTTTATGAATTTATTTTTCTTAAGTTTCAAAATATAAAAAAATTTAATATATTTTTTTAATATTCATACTATAATATTATATTTTTTTATATGATAAAAGTTAACTAATATATAAAATATAAAATTAATATATATTATAAAATTATAAAACGAGCTCGATGGGACAAGTCTTGAAAGTTACAATCAAGACTTAACCCATTTTTTAGATGAATTTATATTTTTTAACCTAAATATAATTTTTTGCTTAATATTTTTATCAAAACTCTCTTAAATATCGAGTAAACTTTTAAATTTAAACGGATAGTTTATTTCGTAAACACCTTTACTCTTGCACCCAAAGTGACCAACTGCTAAACTCACACGTACGTCACTTGTTCCCTGCTTACCTCTCCTCACCTGCTTCTCTTCCATTTCTTTATGTCATAACTTTTTATTTTTCCTCTTCTCTGAAGCTTTTCTTCTTCTCAATCTATTTATAATATTCAGGTTTTCCTAGTTTTTAGAAATTTCTGTATGAGGTAGAAAATAGTTTCGGTGCTCAGTGTGATAAAATAAATCAACTTCACCATGCATGGAATTAGAAGAGACATTCTTCACTAAACGAAGGTCAGTTGAAAGTTCTTCCTTTTTCTTAATCTTTGATGTAAAGATTTTTTTAAATAAAAAATAAAAATAAGTTTAATTTGTTTTTCGTATTTCTGTCTATTTGCATTTTGTTTTAGAGTTAATGCATAAAAGTAGAGCAGGCTTGTGGTGTTACGGTTGTGATCTTTATTAACTAATGAGTTCAAGATTGTAATCTTAATGGGCTTTGTTTTTTGTTGAATAAGTTGGGGCATAGCTGAACTGGTTTATATTCATTCATTTCAAAGGACACCATTTACCTTGAACTTTGATTTTTTTTTTTTTTTTTTAACTTTTCCTGTGTATTTCTAAGCAAACTTGGGAAAAGAAACAAGTGTATGAGTTGTTTTTGGATCGAAACGAGATTGGTGCCCCCCAAAAAGAAATGTCGTTGCGTTGATAAGTAGCAGTGAGAAAGTTTCTGCTTGACATGAGAAATGCTTCATTTCAGTATAATTGCAGATTGCTTCATGAGATTGAAAGTAGGGTATTAAGTAAATTTAGCATTCTTAGCAGGATTTGTTCAGTTTGGTATTCGGACCATATTTATAAAAATTGTTAACAAGTAGTGGGATGCTGCTGGTACTGCGTTTAGAATATTGTCTGTGTACTAAGATGGGTAGTGAATCAGCATTAAACAAGTTATGAGTAATAAATCTTCAGTAAATTTTATGATAGTATCATTTGTGGAACCCTGACTAATGACATTTTCATGGAAGACAGCTGTCATATTTTGCCAAACGCTATGCATTGCTGCTCTTTCTGCAATGAAAGAAACCAATGCCTGAGAGAAATCTATTGTTGGTATTGTGAAATACTTATATGTGTGCTTAATCCTAGGCCAAGCAAATGAGCCAGGATCAAAGTCCAGCCATTTCAGTACCTAGTGACGCAAAAAAACATTTAGCCTTCGTTGTTTCGTGCTCACCTACAAGATTAGTACCCTTTTGTTACCTCATGGGAATAGTTAATGGCATCTAAAACTCCATCTAGCACTTCTTTTTTTTGAGCTTCTCTATGTTGTGCCTTATTCAATTGGAAACTTTTCTTTTCCTTGAAAGTAAGATCTACTCTGATTATTACATGCATTCTTATTGTTTTTTTTTTTTTTTTTTCTTTTGGGTACTTGCTGGGATCAAACTCAGTCCATTTGAACTAAATATCACGTACTCTACTAATAGACCGTGTGGTTGTTCGCATGCAATCTTATTATTGTATTATGCTTTTTCTTGATGAAAATGTTTATTCTGCTCCCAATTTTTTTTCCCTTATTCTATGTCGTGAAACAAGGTATAGAGTTTTCCTTTCACGTGCAAATGAAATATCTAGTGTTAATAGCAATAACATTGTCGCATAAATTTGCTCATAACTTTATTTAGCTCTTGAGTCTATAGACGGATTTTAGTTGTAAATAAATAATAGTGTATTGAAAAATTTTCTTCTTTATTTTTGAATGTAAAATGTTGTCTTATTGTCACATCAATTCCTCTACAAAAGAACGCGTACCAATCTAGATGTTAGTTTATCATGCTTAGTTTCTAAGAGATAATTTTTGGTCTATGGAGTTTATGACACCAATGTTAGCCGGATTGAAGGTTGAGCCTCAGAGATGGGTATGTGCCCGATAAGAATATGCTCAATTTTATCTAAGTTTCTTCATATATGGGTAGGATAATATCCCTATATCCATATCTAAATATGTGTTAAATAGTGATACTTTAGGAAAAATGAAGACTTCATGTAACATAGTATGACACTAAAGCAGATCATGTTATAGAAGAATAGCATATAGTTTTGTTCAAAATTAAAGTATATCACTCAAGTAAAAGATGAAGATACATTGAAACAATTTGGCACCAACAAATGAAAGCTTGACTTGCTTGAAAGCAGATCTCGTTTTGTTAATTCTCCACTGGAGACTGGACGACTCACCTTTGTTATGGTTTAGATTAACATGAGATAAAATCTGTGGCACATTTTTGTCAGTAGCATTAATGCCCATGTTTTCTTTCGTAGAATTTTCTGCAGGTAAATTACCTAAGTTTTTTACGTGGTTCAACCATTTTTTTTCAGCTGAAGGCTGGGCTAGTTTCATCTGGAGGTGATACAGGGAAAGGGAGGAGCAAAATGTCAAAGCATATTATGCATGGTTTCCACTGCATGCAAGGAAAACCAAATCATGACAATGGAAGATTATGTAGTTTCAGAATTCAAGAAAAAATATTATAGTGAGTCGGGTTTTATTTGCAATCTTTGATGGAATTGTCAACAATCATGTGATCTATTGTTAGAGTGCTAGACTTTAATTCCAGTAACCAGAAATCAAACTCTAATAACCCCAATTATAAAATAAAAAATAAAAAAAAAACTTCGATGGAATTTGGTCTATGATGTTGCAAAGTAATTGCAGAATCATCTGTTAAATAACATCTTGAAAGAGGTGTAGATTACTCGACATATGGTTCTTGCACAGCCCTTCGATTTATTACTTCTTTCTGCATTTTTCAAGCTATTAAAATTTTTACAGGATCCCTTATTTAATGTGTATTTCTTAATCATAAGCAGCATGACTTTTGGACCCAAACAAAAGATGCGATAACGATAGTTGCTGAAATATTAGATAAAACGAGGCTTCTACACAGAGGTAGGTGAACAGCCGTTGCAGCAGTACTCATCAATGGTCAGAAACTGGGCAACGTAGGAGATTCTGGGGAGCTATATGCAAGAATGGTGTGGCAAAACAACTATCAGTTGATCATGAGCCAAGCAAGGATAAGAGAATGATTGAGAGTGTGGTAGTTTTGTATCAAACCTTCCGGGTTGGCAAAACTGTATACTAGCGGTTCCACTTTCACATGCCAAAGAAACTCAATTTTGATGGTCTGATGATGTTTTTCGTTCTTGTTTGGGTAAACACTTCTATGTAACTACTAATTGGAATGATTCATCTTTCTTAAGATGGCTTCTGTTTTTGCAAGTATAATAAAAGAATAATTCAACTATCAGGTGTCATTAAAAATGTTATATGTTTTAAGCGCTGCAACTGACCTGTCTAGTTCTTGGAAAAATGGAACTGACAAGTGTGATCTGATGCTTAGAGTTTGGAGATACAGCTTAGCTCAGAACTCGGCGTGACAGTGGAGGTGATTGATGATGATGTAGAGTTCATCATTCTGGCCAGATCTGATGGGATATGGAAGGTTATTTGCTTTTCAATTCAATTCTCCCTTTAAGGGAATTATGAGTTAGTTAACTACTTGTTTTCATGTTCAACTCTTCATTTATCTCATGTAAAGTTTTAATTTAATTGAAATTCAAGATTTCTCATATTCATCCAATGTCCTGGCAGGTCATGTTAAATCAAGTGTAGATATCTAATTTCATTCAAGTTATTTGCCTTTGAAAGTTTTAAATATTTGAGAACGAAAATATAGTGATCATTTTGATAGAGGTCAACTTCCACCAAAGCGGTTTCATATTTTTATAATTTTAATAAGTCATATGTAAATAACTGTATACACATGATGGAAAAATTTATTTTCTCAAGTAAAAAAGACGAATCTGCAACGAAAAAATTTTTGTTTTTGAAAAATTTTGGAAATTACCTCTACGAATGATCTTATGGTTAATTTTTTTATTTTTAAGAATTTCTTGAGATTTTTTAAAAAAATTCGGGAAATTGGTGGTTGGATTTTTTACTGATATCGGTGTGGTTTTATGCTGATTCTCACCCCAAAAAAACATAAATATTCAAGGAAAAATATGTTTTTGCATTTTCTACCATGAAGTGTCAAACTGTAAATTTTATAAATTAATTTTAAATTTTGTATTCTTACGAGTATCATGCTCGTGAATTTTACTTTTGGTTCTTGTTGATCCATTTTTAAAATTTTACAAGTTCATTTTCTTCAGCTTGCAAATTAATGTTTTGAATAATATGTAGTCTTGAATTTATTTTACTTCAGTGTTAATGAAATTTCATAATTTTTTTTTGTATTGAAATACGAGTTTTTCTTTACTTGTACAATTTTTGGGGGAATCCTCTTGAGTTTCAAACATCAAAATTCATCCAATATTATTGTTTGATTCACACTAAATTAGTTTTGAAAAATTCATTTACTTTCTTGAGTTTTGAATTTTTTTCTTGAAATTCCCCTGTTTTTGAAATACCGAGTTTTCTAAAATGTTTTTCGGGTAATTTTTCTTAGTTTATGATTTTTAAAATTCATCAAATATTATCATTTCATTCACTTTAATTCAGTTTTCAAAAATTCATTCATTTTCATGAGTTTTGATTTTTTCTTGAACTTCCCCCGTTTTTTGAAAAACTGAATTTTCTATTCCATAAATGTTTTCGGGAGAATTTTGTTCGGTTTAAAATTTTTAAAATTCATCTAATATTGTCATTTAACTCTCATTAAAATAGTTTTGAAAATTTTAATTTATTTCATGGGTTTTGAATTTTTTTCATATATGTC
>JBBYHK010201650.1:0-32437 GCA_038382065.1 Adansonia grandidieri | reverse complement strand
GGGACTTTGATGTAATTTCATGAATTTTTATGTCATTTAGGTCATCTTCTACAATCGAGGGACTTTCATGCAAATTTTATGAATTTTAGAGATATTGAAGTTATTTTCCATGATTTAGAAATTATTATGCAAATTTCACGTACTAAAATCATTTTCTATGATTTGAGGACCATGCCATAATGTGCATGCATGCTAGGTCTATTTAGAATATTTTCCATAATCAGAAGGTCATTTAGCAATTTCATGTATGTACTTTGGGGTCATTTTCATAATGATAGCTTCAAATTAAATATATTTATATGTTAATTATAATATAATTTAAAAAAAAACCGAGGTAGTATCTCAAGTTAAAATAGTCCATAGGTGTGCTTCTAGTATATGGAAGTAACCTCATTGATTATTTTATACGAAAGAAATATCTTCTTTAAACAAGTAAATCAAAATTTTCAATTTTCTCAAAAAATAGAACTTTCGTATTCCTTCAAGTTTTTCGAAGGGTTGTGAAAAATATTTTGATTTAAAAAAATTGATTTAATTAAAATGAGAAAAATAATATTACTTATAAATGATTTCAGAAATGGAGAGTTGTAATTAAATATAGAAAAATTAAAACCGATCATGAATGAGATTCTAATTAACACGTACTTAAAATGTATCGACTTTTAGGCATCATGAAGGGGATCGATCCTTACACATAATTGTAACTGACTCACGAAACCTTTTTATGCGAACTCGGTATAACATAGACTCAATACTTGTTTTTGAGGTTTTGTAACCTTTAAAATATGAGCTTGAATAGGTGACCAATCTCATTTAGCCAAAAAAAGATTGGTGACTCCGAGAATTATTTGGTCATTTTATGATGACCATTTAAGGTTAAGTTGGACATGTAATTCGTACAAAAATTAAGTTTTATCCCAATATGAGAAAATAAATTTTATTTGTTTAAGTCTGGCATATCGAATTTGTGTTTGGCATGTTATGACATATACCACTTACATTAGCTTTAAGTTTCCAATATGGGATTATATGTACCACGTAACACCACCAACCAATTTCCTTCCTCTTCAAATGGACACAATAAGATCAATTTCTTATTAACCACTGATATCAATCGTGCAATGTAATCTGACATTATGTATTTATGTATGACAACCTCCATCTACTATGTATATCTATTTCTTATTTATACACCCTTTTATGTCATTGATATCTATCAACAAGTATATCCACGATAAAAAATATATATAATTTATTTTAAATATTATTGTAAAATTATCATAATTGATATAACATTTTATTATTCATTTAAGAAATTATTGTATACTTAAAAAAAATTTGTCTTAGAATAAAATTATCTTGAAATCTTAAAAATTAATTAACAAGGTTATTACATTAATAATATAAGAACTTACTAAAAAATAATAAATCTACCATTTATCCAATCCAACAATTTAATTTAAAATAGAGATATTAAGATTGATTTACAATCGATTGATTAAAATTCTAATTCTTAATATCTCAACATTATATATAATAACATCAAGCTCTTTTTTCATTTTCAACTTTTCTTTATAGCCACTACCTACAAAAAAATGATAATTATAAGTTATAAAATTAAAATAAATTAATAATGAATGTATATTTATATTTTCTATTAATTAAAATTTTCAAAATAAAAATTATATTTAATTTAGATTTGAGTCATTTCAGTTTAATTGTTCGAATTTCAATTTTAGGTCAATTTGGTTTCAGATTATTTTTTCATTTAGGTCATTTTCGGTTTTGGTTGGATTAAATTCGAGTTGTTTACTAATACAGTAAATAATGTATCTCTCAAATCTTTGCACTAAATTATGGTTGTTATTGTGTATAGCAACAAGCAAGGATCGTATCCACAGAGATTATTTTCAATTTATAAGTTATTAATGCAAAACTATAATCTAAATTAACCAAATGAATTAAAAAGACTTCACAAAAAACACAAAATAAACTCTGATGGGATTTAAGGAAACAAAATAACAAGTGACAATAATGATAAAAAGTATAGCTAAGGAATCATTTGCCGCCTCAAACATAAAATATGAATCAATATAAGAGTTATCTCTAATTATCCCTTAAAATTATTAATCGTACATAGCAACAAGCTCTGATATTCCAATCTCTCCTTAGTTTGTCATTAAATATAACAAGCTCTCTATTTAATGCCTAATTATTAGATAACCTAGAATAAGCTCTTGAGAATTAGTTTGATGGAAGCTTTAGGATAAGAACAATAGGTTAATCTAAGCAACAAACTCACATGCTTGGATTATTTAACCTAGGTTATGCTCCACATTACAATAAAAAAAAACTTGACCATAATCATTGATCACAAACTACAATTAATTAATAGGAAAATGAAACAATTACAAATCAAGATTCAAAATCTAGCAATAAATAATTATCAAGGTATTTAGTGATGCACCTAAACAAATCAAGATAAGAATCATAAACTATTTTTAGGGAAGAACATAAGCAATTTGAATAGATAATTATTGAATAATTCATGTCCATGGCTTTTAAATCACCCTTAACCAAAGAAAAACTTAGTTACAAATGTTTGATGTGTTTATTAATAGATTCATAAGAAAATTCTAGTAAGAATGAAAGAAAAAGAAAATAAAGAAAAAAAAAGATACTTGTGTATGGTGGTTAGTTATAATATTCTTCTCTTAGTCTTTTTTTATTCTCTTTTTCTCCCTACTAGTTCTCCTTATTGTGCTCTAGCCTCCTCTTGATTTTGGTTTTGGCTACCCTTAATTTTGATTTTCTCTCCTTGAATACAAAGGTTAAGCTTCTATTCATAGCGGCTGAAAGAAAACCCTAGATAAAGTTGGAGAATCCCATTCAAAGTAGGAAATCTAGGTGTTTTGTAGCGAGTTTGGTTGACCAATTTTAATGCTTTTTAAGCAAGTATCTTCTTGTTACTTAAAGTGCAAGAATCAAGCCTTTTTTATTTTTTTATTCTAATATCTTCTTCCATATTATGATTTTGATATTAAAAGCTCGTTATCAATCTCATTAACATGTTTTTGATTCATTCTTGAAAATAAATTTGAAATTGAAAAAACAAACATAATTAACTAAAATAAGGATAGAAAATATAACAAAAACTAAGAATAGAAAGTGTATAAAATATGTGATTCATGAATTTATCATTGACTTTTCTAATAAAATTAGGTTTGGGTTCAAGTGGGTTAATTAAATTTTTTGGTTTCATGTAAGAATTGATAGGTAGCACTTACCATATGTGCATTGTGTCATGTGACTTGACAATTAGTGCTTACTTGAATATTTTGTAAATTTTAATTTTTTATTAATGGATGGATCAATGGTGATATTTTTTGAAAAGTTGTGAATATTTATATAAAGAACTTAAAAGTATATGTTAAAAAAACTTTTAAAAGTATAGATGAAAATAAAATATTAATAAAAGATCTTAGATGATACATATAACTTTTATAAGCCATGGAATGAAACATATAAAGATAACGAATAGTAATTATAATTTTTAAAGGTTATAGATAAAAATAGTACATTAAGAAAAGGTTTTGGATAATCGATGAATTTTTGCTTTTAATATTTCAATTTTAAACTATACAAAATAAAAAATCAATTCCATTATTAATTAAACCTATCCAAATATCAAACTATCCGCCTCATCTAGTAAGTTCAACTCAAATTAGATTAGGTCAAGGTAAGATAACTTTAATTTGAATTAGTCCAAATTATTATTTAATATTAGTAAAAAAATTTTATTTAAATTTAATTATAAAATATATAATATTAATATAATTTTGTTTTTTTATTTTAAACAATGAAACATTTTTTTAGACTCAATGAACTAAGTCTAGCTAAACTTTGCACAAGTGCTTTATTATCCAAACTTGACTCTGGCATGATCCTATTCATAGGAAGCTCTAATGATTACATCCCGCAACAAGTTGGTACTAAAGCTTGTACTTCCACGAAGACCAATAATACAATATATCTTTTGAAACTTAGCCTATAAAATATGATGTATCATGTTCATCTACGATTTTGAATATTTGTATACTATCCATTTTTTTACCTTGCATTAGTTTTCAAATCTTTTACTTGAATTCCAAAAGTTGTGAAAATGACATAATCAGTAAAATATACCTAACTAATTGCTCAAGCATTCCCTTGGTTGGATTTTTCCTTATAGGCTGTGCTTTTAGAATAGTGATCCAAACAGTTTCAACTAATGATTTTTAAAGTTATTTTTTTTCCTTTTCCTTCTATCTACTAATTGGTCATAGTGTTGAAATCTTGATACTATTGATAGGCTCTTAAGTTTCTCAATGATTTATTTGGTGATAAATTAATTGCCATGCATTAGCTAAGTCTAACTATGACCAAACCAATAATTTTAAACATCTTAATTATCTGCAATAACTAAAGACTTGAATCTTTTCAAGGATACCATGTTTAACTAAGATAATTAGGGGAGAAAGAGGGAAACTTAGAGGAGAGAAAGAGAGATGGGAACATTAGTTGTAAACTCTATGGATATGTCCAAAACATATGGTGAAGGAGTTATCACTGATTCTCCCAAAAAGCTTGATGCTGGAGCTTTGTTTATGCTCAAATCTAGAGGTAATGAGGTTTTGATTACTAAAGATACTTGTCAAATTTTCCTGCTCTTATGTTTCAACACCTAGTTCTTGAAAATGTTTAATTCAGGTATGTCTGGGACATGTGTTTATTTAATTTTTATATTTTTCATATATTTTAAGGATCGTACCCTATACTCATGTCCTAATATATCTCAGACAAGAGTACTTCAAAGAAAATAAAAAGTCGAAGTAACATTTCTCAACATTAATATAATAAATTTTTATAAATTTGTTTTTCTTATCAATGTAAATGTCCACCCATATTAGTCTTGCTGCCTAATTGGTTTAAATGAGCTTTAAAAACATTACGAAAAGTATAAAGAAATTTATCTTGTTCAAGTTTATTATATATGATGAATGATGATTCCTAAATTTGAGAATGTGGCTTGTGATTATGGGAAGTAAATAACTAATGACAGGGTCATGGTTGCATTGTGCATACCACTTGACAATAACAATTGTAGCTCTTCTGAGTCTTCCCTTTGCTTTAGCCTTGATGGGTGGGTTGCAAGCATTTTTGGCTTAACATTGGCATCTCTAGTTACATTTCATTCCTATAACCTTTTGTCACTGGTTTTGGAGCACCATGCACGGCTTGGGCATTGCCAGCTAAGGTTTTGGGAACATTGCAAGAGATATTTTAGGTTTATAAACTACAATGTGTCTCTGATGCCTCTTTACTTTGATGCTATTAGGATTTAAATTACGATTGCGTACATATTTTTCTGTTCACAAATGTAATTGATGTGATTACGATCAATTGAGATAAATATTAGTGGCGAATATTTGGTGGAGAGAACAAAAACTACAACATAATATGGTACTGACTACTTGGGCAAAACCTTAAGGTTAGTTTAATGCTCAACTATTGGTTTATAGCTGTTATACCCAAGACAGCAGTATTACATGTACGTAGATTGAACTTACAATTTTTTTTATAAATAAAATACCATAGAAGGTCATAAAACTCTTTAAAAATCATTAAGAAAAAAGTTTTATGATTATATTTATAATTACTATAATTTATAGTAATTTATGTAAAATGAAAATTTTCACAACTACATTGACCAAATAACATTTGTTATGCCTATAACACTTTTGTGATAGCAATTTAAATATCTAATATGATCTTATTATTATTATTATTATTATTATTATTATTATTATTTTGCATTTTAAACAATGTATATTGTTCAGCAGGGTAGAGATGGAGCGTTAACTAGTACCAAACTAAATTGGATTTTCTCACTTATTTAAATCAGATAAAAACTATCAAACATGTTTTATGTATTCAGATGCATCTAGATTAAGCCAGAGAGTTAAATTTTGGTTGTGAATGTATTCTAAATATCATATTTATCTTGGTTGCAAATGTAACAAATGTTATTTTTGTTAATTGCGATAAATATAAACAGTGGGAATATTATTAGCAGAAAGAGCCAAAACCATAAAATAATGACTTCACTATCTTATTATGGCTACCATTTAAATTTGGGAATTAGGCCTTTGTTTTTTTCCTTGCAATCAAAACAAACTCTTCCACTCTTTTTAGCATAACCACATAACTATAATCATAATGCACACATAATAGTTTGGCATCTAAGTTAAAATATACAACTTTCTCTGATATTTCTACAGTTCATTTACTTGCTTTATATTTCCAAGGGAAGTGTGCAACTTTATTAGTTTGTTATAATTTACAGTATCCTTATTCTAGTGGTGCAAGTCCTATCCATCCACTCTCTGTGCTATATTAACCTCGTGTCCCTATGTCTTTGCCTTGAATAGAGTGCTGTGCCATAGCAAGATCCACACACATGGGTAACAAAAAAATTTGATCTAAGGAGTCTTTGAATTAGACCTAGCAATTCATATATTTGTGTGATATTTGCGTGTATTTTATCATGTCATAATTGTGTTTAAGGTTTTTACATTTATACAAATTTTGATGCATTAATAATTTATGTATTATATAGATTTTTAGACATATGTCCATACCATGCCATGTCTTAATTACTTTATTCATATCATATTTGTGTAATCGTATTATGATATTACCAAGTCTATGTTGAATTGATCAATTTGATGCACTAGAAATTTTTACGATATCATAGGAAGTTCCAAGAATGCACCCTTAAAGGATTATTCTCTGAATGGAAGTAAGCAAAACCAAGTCTTTAGAGCCTTTAATGTAATTTCAATTATTGCCATAACTTATGGCAATGGGATTCTCCCTGAAATCCAGGTATCTTCATTTAGCTATTTTATTTTCTTGGGAACAAAAACATGAAAGAAATCCTTCACTTTTAAAGTGATATGACATGCTTTTATAAGTGTTTGTTATAGATATGTATTTGACATGGTTATGTTCAGTTTTTTTTTTTTTAAGTTATTTCATGTGTTTGGAGGTTCTTCAAAAGATTATGTTCCCATACCTATATCCAAATACGTGTTGGACATGGATACTTAAAAGAAAAATAAAGAGTTAAAGTAAAATAGGATATACACTTATGTCTACTAGCTTAAATAGAACTAAATATTTTAAACTTTATTCAGACTATATAGCTATGTGATTCTAGACGTAAAAATACCATAGATGAATCAGAGGCATACCCTAGTTGATTTATGAGTCACCCTTAAAATATCGTATCTAACAAGTTTGGAGCTTGAATCAAAATCTGCAACTACTTCACCCGTCCTTAAGCTCTGCCTCTATTGTACTAGAACAAAAATGTAATAGTTTGCATGCATAATTGTTTTCAATAGGATTGAAAAACTTTAATAACTTCATTTGCAGCCAATAGTAGCACCTCCAATGGAAGGTAAAATATTTAAAAGACTATATCTGTTCTATGCTATTTTAATCGCAACCTTTTTTAATGTTGTAATCTAAGGATACTAAGCATTTGGTAACTCAGTGCAGGGGATAGTTCTTGCTAATTTCATGATTGATGAGAATCCTTAGTTACCTACATGGGTTTTCTTGATCACCAATATCTTTTCACTCTTGTAGCTATCTAGTTTTTTTGTGGTAAGACTTGCTTAATATTTTGTTTGGCCTCTAGCCAACCTTGTTTATGGTACCATGAACTCCTTACCAAGTCCATAAAATTCATAAGTCTTTGCACAAGTTAACCTACAACTAACAAATGATGTACTCCAGTGCAAGTTTTACTGACCCAAAAATCAATTAGCTTTTCATTTGCAATGTTGTTCCGAGGATAATTTTTTGTTTGTTATTTGTGATCATAGCAACCATTGTTGTGGCAAAGTTTCCATTCTTTAGTTACATCAATGATGTGATTGGAGCATTTGGGTGCATAATCGTTGATTTTGTCTTACCAATGGAGTTTTATTATCTTACTTTTAAGCCTTCCAAGCATAGCCTAGTCTTCTAGGTGAACACATTGATTGCCATAATTGTTTTAGCAATGGGCTTCTTGGGAGCCATACCCTTAATCTGATAAATAATTCTTGATGCCAATACCTATAACTTATTTGGTAATATGTAAGCTAATTCATTGAAATCTTGTTTCATAGAAAAGAACTCTAATTCATGCTTGAATGAATATAGATTAACTATTATGTGGGTTTTAATTTTCAATTTTATTGTATTTGTTATTGTTTCATTAGCAAATTTGATGAACTTTCCAAAGAAATCTTATAAGGCACTACAAATTTGGAGAGCAAACCCAGTTTTACAAGGAACTTTCTCACCCTTTGGAATCTAGCTTTCAAGTGCAAAAACTTAAGAGTTCTTACTCACTACTTCTTTTAGTAGTTCAATGTGACATAGGAATTAAAAATTATGGGTACAAAAAGTATTTTCTGTTTGTAACAGTAATCATGATTATGAACATATTGCAGTCAATTATAATGAATACTACGAGCAGAGATAGTTAAAATAGCAAAATAACAGCCATAACATTGTGTTGCAGTGACTTTTTAAATATTGATGTCAAAGAAACAGGTTGAGTGCTATTAGAAATAAAACTTGACAGAGCCAGTATCCCAATAATTGGAAATAAGCTTTAAAAGGCTCAAATATGAAACTATTGGACTAGGTGATTTTAAGGTGATGACTTGTTTTTCTTCAATTTTTGGTGAGAATTTTTGCAAACAAGATCCGAGCAATGGAAGCTCAACTAGGACCCTGAGTGTCACCATGTGCCCAGCCTTTAAAACTTCAGGCGATCTGAAGGGCATAGCGCGCTCGACTTAAAAATAAATGATGCTTGGTTGTGGTCGAGCCTTTAAGCTATCTCTTGATTAGGATCTGGATTAGGCGTGATGATAGGAAGGGGGTAGGAACCACTGGGCAAGTTGCTCATCCAATTGGACCCAGATGGCCACCATGAAGTGGCCATAAACTTGGAGTTGCCACCAATCATTTTAGCCTAGGCAAGATCGGATGCCTATTGAAAACTATATTACGAGTTACAAAACTCAAAACACTGAGTTCAAGGTCTACGAAGTCCAAAGATTCATTGGTTATGCTTGAGAGTCAGTTACGTGCAGGGAAGGACTGGTATCCCCACGATGCCTAAAATCAGTACCTGTTAACTATATCTCACTTTAGTCTCAGTTAAATCAGTTCCATTTGGTCTCTTTTAAGATATAATCCTTTTTAATGCATGAAGTTTTGGAAAATGTGAATCCAGGGTTTTTATTAAGAAAAATTAGATCACCTATGTGCCTCGAAAATATGAGGAACATAGGGATTTTTTATGAAAACGATGTCCAGATTAGATTTTAAAAATTGGATGTTTCATATTTGGCACTAAAGAGATACCAACATGAAACATCGCCTTATAAATTTTATTAGAAAGTGAACTTTAAATATGAATGCACAATAACACGACAAAAGGAAACAAGTTAGTGAGGCAAAAAATAAGAAATGTAATAATATCATAAACAAGCAATCACAAACAAAAGAACATAAAAAAATATGAGTGATCGAAATGTATCTCATAATTGCCTTCAATTATTAAAGAATAACTCAAATGACAATTTTAGAGATCGGTCTGTATTTAGTGGTAATTTGAAGAACAAAGATAATTTTTATCAAAATAGTTTGGGGCATCCAGAAGAGAGAAAATTTTAAGTTTTTATGGTAAAGCAGGGTTGGAGTATCCCCTCAGAGAAGTGGGGTTGGAGTGTCCCCTTAAATAGAGTTATGAAAATAGTTAGGAATAAAGAAAAAGTTTTATTATTATCTTTTTTAAAAAATGGGGTTGGAGTATCCCCTTGGAGTAGTGGGGTTGGAGTATCCCTAAAGTTAGGAAAACATTTAGGAATAAGGAGAAAATTTAAACTTTGATTAAAACATCATGTTGGAGTATCCCCTTTGAGTAGTGGAGTTAGAGTATCACCACCAGCGAAAATTTTAATATGAAATCCTTTTTTTTTGTATTTTAAACTTGGTCCAAGTCAAAAGGGGTTGATGTTGTAAGGAAGACTAAACAGGTGCATTTTGAGACATTCGAACGTCTCGATAAAAGGAGATTCAAAAATTAGGTTGAAAACAGGGGGCAGTATCGTGTCATATCCATTTCTTGATTTTTTTTGAGTGTATCCGAAGACTTTAGAGGGTAAATGAGGTACTATTGGAAAGGTAACTCAACAGGGTTTAATATAAAAATATTTTAAAAATTCTAGAAAATCACTTTCTAGGCAGAATTAATTTTCAAAGTTAGGTTCGTCTCAGCTCTAGCAGCATGTAAAATTAAGAGGGCATGATGGATTTTGAAAAATCATTCTAGGCTTATCCAGGATCGTTAGATCATTGATAATATCTTTCCAGAAAAGGAATTTTATGGAGGAAAAATATCTGGAAATTTTGTAAAAATCATCTAATGGGCTGAAATAGCCTAAATTGCACGTTGGTTCCAAGGGTTTTAGACAGAAAAGGTTCAAAAAATCATAATTCCCTCGTCTGGGATAATGCAATGCCCTTTAAAGGAAGAATATTAGAAATATCAAATGAAATGTTTTATGGCTCGAACATAATTTTTCAAGTTCAAACTATACTCCTTCCAAAGCAAAAAGAGGGGGATTATTTGATATTTTGATTTTTTCGAAGATAGTATTAGGCCTAAGATGTCTGAACGTCCACGACAGAAAGTAACACAGGCTTCACAAGTTCATTCCATAATCTCGGAGTAGTTTGGGATAATGGAACAACCCGTGTCACCAAAATGAATATAAGACTCAAGATCAAGGTTTAATACTAAAAAAGATTTCCTTTTTTTTGAAAAATAAACATATTTCACCATGAAATCCAGAGCTGAAATATTGATTTACCCTTAAGATTGGGAAGCCGATTTAATGAAAGTATTAAGTCCATGCTATTCTTAATCCATTGGAGGTAGCATAAACTTAACTTGGGGATTTTTCTAAAAATCAATTTATAAAAGACAAGCAAGCATTTTAATGGAGATATCATGAACAAAATATAGCAAATACAAAGATAAACATGGATTAAACATGCAAACAACCAAAGATGACATTTGACATGGAAATGGTGATATAGATGCAAAAAGATGACAAATAGGGTGCATGAAGATGATATAAACATGTTTATACAAAAGAGTGGATGTTGGAGTTGTCAAGACATCATTTTATTTCATGAGCCTCCTTAAAACACAAGAAAATATTTGAACATACCTAAGACACATTAAGATGACAATTCAAATGTGAAATGGATATGTGAATATGGAAGGAACATGGCAAAAGATGCTTGAAAAGAGGCTGTATGATGATGAAAATGAAGCATGGTGAGTTCATATATCCCACAACATCAAGGTGTCAAGAGGCTCATCAAGATCCTAAGACTACCATAACCAAAGCAACAAAGATGCATGGGAGTATTAGGAGGGTAACATGAAGGGTTCAGTAAAATGAAATGGATGATCAAAACAAAAAATATATGGAAGAAGGTAAAAATATACCAACAAAAGCTTAAAGTTTCCTCTTGTTTTAAATTAGTGACTTTAAGCTCAGTTCCTTCCTTCTTTTTGCTATTGTTTAGCACGAAAAGGGTGAAAGGAAGAAGCTTTCTAGCAATATGGTTGCTGATGGGTGTTTTAAGGATGAAAGTGTGTGAAAAAGTTAAGTTTTTTAAGGTGTTCTAATGGTGGTTTTAGGGAGCTAGGGGAATGAAGGTTGGTTGAGGGTAAAAGGTAATGGAACAATGTTTTGTTGAGTTTTTGAAACTAAAGTGGCTGGAGGATTTATGGGAATGGATGAAGTGTTTTCTAGGATTGCTAAAGAGCTTCTTTGATAGCTAAGAAAGTTTTTCTTTTTTTATAACTAGTGGTTTTTTTTGTTCAGCCCCCTCCTTTTAAAAGACAATGCAAAGGCCATTTTTATTTTTTTCTTCTACACAGGGGATATCTCCAGCTGCCATGCTCAGCTAACTCTCTTCTTATTGGTTCTGCCATGTTGAGCAAGGAGGTAGAAAGGCTGTGAAAGCCTGCAACTGGAGTATGCCTGCCACACCTTCTTACACCCATATATCTTATGAAAGTGACCTTTGTCATTAATTGTTTGGGCTCCAAAATTTTGTTTAAATCCATTAATGAACCCATACTTGAGGTTTGCAATGTTTTATGATAGTTCCTTGGTGCAAAAACATGTTTAAATCGACTTTCACAAGTTAAAAAATGGCTCGAACTAGGCAAAAATGCCTTAGTGAACATGTTGTATCGATACATAAGATACTTTTTACTCCTGAGTATCAAAACAACGAGCTGTGTATCGATAGTAAGAGCAAGAAAATGTTTCCAGTCTCAAGACTTATAGCCATATCGATACCTATGCGTGTGTATCAATACAGTTTGCCAAAAATCATAACTTTAGCTACTATCAAGGTCTGTATCGATATAAACAAGCCAGGTATCGATGCCACACCTTAGTTATTGATACCAAACTCTCTTGTATCTATACTACATGTGAAAATTCAAGTTTTTCACACCATGAAGGCCTCGTATCAATACTTGCACCCCAATATAACTTGTTCGTAACTATGGCTTCCTGATTTACCTTAACTTGGTCATAAACAATGGGAAATCGATTTGTGTATTCATTTGAGTAACCTTGGTGACACCACAAAAAGTGGCTTTTGATGCCTCGTTTTTACATTTTCTTTAATACGGCCCATAAGCATTTTAGACTTTCCCAAAAAAAAATTTCGCCTGGTGCCATGTTGCCTAATAGTGCCTGGTGACACGACGCCTGGCAGTTGTCCCCAGCTTTTATTTCTATTTTTTTATTTCATTATCTTTTACCTAACTCCTAGGATGCCAAAAACTGGTCTAGATAAAATAAAGTGTCTACACTTAGACTTTTACATCAAAATAAATAAATAAATAAGTAAATAAAACTATCTTAAGCTTGCCAGGTGTAGAAACATTCACTTATTTATTTTGATTGATGTAATACAACAAAAAATCAATACTTTAACTGCCTAATAAAACAATAGTCGATTAATTTGGCTTCAATCTAATTATTATATGAATATTAATACATACACTTATATATATTGGTTAATTATTACCCTTGATATACACATATATGCCATCTTATCATTAATTTTAAGAAATCAAACAAATATCTATTGAGTTTCAATGCACTAAAGATGGTGACCTTAAGCTGCTATTTTTTTCTAATAATTGAGATCCAACATTTTTTCTTATTTAAGGGGAGCAGTGGACTTGAAAGCTGGATTCATAGAAACTACAAAAAATTTGTTCCCTGAAACTATATATACATAATATACATGACACAAGGAATACATTTTACACTATAGTAAAAATTAATTTTACACATTAGCATGACTTTTTATACGATTAATATTTTAACAAACAACTGTTGGATTTAGTAATATAAGTATACTCATTTTGGCACATAAAGTTTGGATTGATCAAATATATCTGTCATATCGGTCAAGAATACCATTTTTTATTATGTAACGATTGAAAATTTTTTACATCGAGCAAATATATAGTTAGACATTTTTAACTTGCTCAAAACTTGATTATATATCTACGAATATGAAATATGATGGTTGATTAAACAAATATAAAATTGTATAAAGAGTTATGCAAGTCTATAACATTAAATTAATTTTACACCTATGTAAGTTCTGCAAAGAAGATCCAAACAATGGGAGCTTAGCCAGAACCCTGAGATTTTTACATAAAAAAATAATAAAACCATTTTAAGCTTCCATTTATAGAAACATTCACAATATTTATTTATTTTTTGTTTGACATAATAAAGTAGAAAATCATGTTTCAGGTGCCTAATAAAATAACAGTTGATTAATTTGACTTTCATCTAATTATAATATTTATACATCATTCTATATACACTAACTTTGTTCCAAGTTAATATATGTACCTCAAAACAATTGGAAAGACATGAATAATGATCAATAAAATATGATTGCACTACGCATATAGGAGTTTCGTATGATGGGGCACATAAGTTTTTTAGTGGTCCAAAATTAGCTTCAATTCTAAAAGGAAAGGTTCCCACGTTTCTTTTGTTGTCAGTTGGATTGTTCCTTCTATCTTTTATAGTAGCAACATCATTTGATTATAGTCCATTAGGAAACAGCACCAAGTTTATTAGGAAAGAATAGCTAGAGAAAAAAAGGAATGGGAATTGTTGATCCAAACTCCATTGATTTATCCTCAATTGACAAGGAAAACAGTGTTGTTTAGTCCCCAAGAAAGCTTGAGGCACGAGCTCATTTATCCTCAAATGAAAAGGTTAGTTTAGTTTATTAGTTTTCAAATAATGAATTTTGATTTCCATGATAGGGAGGAAGTCAATGTAAAACTCTATCATCATCTTTTGATTATAGGTTCTTGGATGCACTATGATTATCATTTGACCACATCGATTGTCAGCCCTATTATATTTAGTTTTCCCTTTGCTCTTCCTTATTTGGCTGACTACTTAACGTTTTGATCACTGTTCTTCAAGCTCTACTGACCTTTTATTCATGTAATCTTCTCTCTTTGATGTTGGAGCATCATGCTGAGCTTGGGAAGTGTCAACTTCGGTTTAGTGACATGGCCAGAGACATTCTAGGTAAACATTGTCTTTTTTTTTTATCTTACTTCTTTATCAGTTTGCATGCAGATGTATATACCAATGTGTGTGAAGGTGTGCACCTCTTTTGCTTCTTCTACCATGGGCAAGATAAGGGTTTTAATGGCTAGAGTACACCTTGTGTCCTTGACAACACTAAGATAGACCAATTTTATTTACCAATTAAGTAACTTGGCAGGACCTAGATGAGGCAAATATTTTGTTAGTCCCTTTGAAATTGCAATACACTATGGTTCTGTTATTGGCTGCATACTTCTTGGAGTATAAAATCTTGAAGTCAGTTTCTCTAATCTGCCTTAATAAGCAAATACTCTTACTCTTATTACTTATATAAACATTAATCATTTATAGATTCTATCTATGGTTCATTTACTTGCTCTAAAATTAAAGTGGGAAAATGCAGTCATACTAGTTTATAATCATCTTTGGAGTAGTACCACTATTATTGGCATAAATATCATCATTTCATTCAATAAGACATATCAACCTTACCTCCTTACTCCTTTGTCTCACTTATAGCATTCATCATTACTGGCTCGATACACATAGATCATAAATAAAAAAATCATTTGATGCAATGAATACTTCATATTTGCATAGATCAGAGCACACTATGCTTACAATGGTTACCTTGACAAGATATTCCAAGAATGCACCTAAAAAGGACTTCTCAATAGAGGGATCAAAGGAAAAGCATATTCTTGATGCTATTAATGGTATTTCAATCATCGCCAGCACCTATGATTATAGAATTATCCCTAAAATATAGGTAATATTCCATTCACTTTGTATATTGTTTACACACTAAAAGTATATGCCTTGTTTCTAATTCGCTGTACAACTATAGGCAATGATAGCTCCCTCAATGTAGGGTTTAAAGGGTTTTGCATCTATTTTGCTATCACAGTAAGCACACATTTTAGTGTGGCAATCTTTAGGTACTAGACATTTGGTAATCAATGTCAACCAACAATTCTCTCAAATTTTATGGCTAAAAATAGGCCTTTGCTACCCATTTGGTTTCCCTTGGTAACCAACATATCCACTCTAATGCAACTAGTTACAATCACTACGGTAAGAACTTTTTATTAATCAAACTCCAAAATAGGTCTACTAACTAAAACATTTTAAAACATCTTAGCTTATCTTCTATGAAACAAAATATTAATCAAATCAAACTAGGCTTATTAGTTTTCCAGGCCATGGACTTAATGGATAGGCTAATAAGTGATGAGCATCTCTTTATTGTAGTAGAGGTACTCCTACATTTACAACCATTTTAAATTTTATAGTCAATTAGGCAAGAATGTTATACATGAATCATCTCCAATTCAGGCCTACTCTAGATGAAATCCAAGATTACTGGCTTAGACAGCATTGAACATGATAATTTTTGGCTATCCTTGAGTTGATTCACAGATTAAAACCTTGTTAAGTAACAAACTTTAGGCACATAGAAAATGATTTGAATTTTTTCTTTTTGCTGATTAAAGATGAAATTGAACTTTGTAGTCAAAAGTGTAAGTGGACTATCTGAACCAACTCAGCTACAATAACCTGATTCAACATAATTTTTATGTAGCTTTTATTGCAACCATTTGAACTTAATGTTTGATATAACAATTAAAATAATATTTTAAACTATAGATCTTGCTAGGTTACTTAAATTTGGGTTAGCATGAGTATATGCTTGATGTAAGTATGTTCATTTTGGCCTAAGTTTTCCATACATTTGGAAGGTCATATCTCTATTCCTATATTTGGATATTGCGTCTGACATTAATGCTTCAAAAAAATAAAAAGTTAGAGTAATATAGAATCATTGACCTGAGCTTTGATGTGTGAATACTAAATAATATCATAAACTATAAGCCAGAACCATGATTGCATTAGCCCAACTAACTGATTTTAACTGTTTGTATGCATTTTCTCGATTATATTTTTCACTAGCCATTGCAGATTTACCCCCAACCATAAATGAACTATTTAAAAAATGGTTTGTAAACCTAAAGATGGATCAATTCTCTACACGTAACACCATGCGAAGCTTGGTTTTTTGGTCACTCTCAGTGATTATTGCCATTATATTTGCTGCAATGTTACCTTTCTTTAGTGACATTATGCAATTGTTTGGAGCACCTGCAGCTATTCCTCTGGATTTCATTTTGCTGATAGTAATAGCTTCATCAACATTAGTGTAGACACCCTATTTTGTCCAGACCCTTAATTAACCTTTTATCGATTTTAAGAGGATGATGGGATTTTCTAGATCTAGATTATCTTGGATAGTTAGAGATGATAGAAAGGTCCAACTGAGGATTTAGTTGGTTTCCACAGGATTAATTTAATATAATTAGTCATTTGAGGTTAATTGTCCAAATTAAGGGGTAGGTATTGGATTTGGAAAATGGAGACTCGGGTCTCAAAAATTTGAGAATGTTACAAGTTGATTGGTACATGTCTCTTGATGGAATTGGAGTGGTTATTAATGATATTTGGATAATGAGACTTATCTTAGAAATTCAAATAAAAAATCAACATAGTGACTAAAGTCAACTTTAGGTAAAAACAACTTTTTAGCCTAAAGTTATATTTTGAAATTGAAAGAATTCTACAACTTGGATTCCAAAATTAATAACACCAAAATGAAATTAAACATGGTTTAAGTCAAGAAGGTGCAATCGGGATTGGGTCATGAAAGGACCTTAGGGATATAGAAAGTCAGGATTTCTTGAGGACTTAATTTGAGATGTTCAAGATAGAAAATTTTAAACTTTTTAAAAAAAGTCAGTAGGCACGTTTTTACTATAGGATAGAAATTTTAATTGCATTTTTACATAGACAAATCACGATCAATTGAATGGCATAAAAAGTTTTACAATGCTAGTGTAGAATATAGCTTTACCTAAATTTTCCATGTGATAGATATGCAAATTTTGTTCATCTATTCATTAATGGCACTAATGTAATTTTCTTAATTTTGCTAGGAGGTTAATGATTAAGCTAAGATCACCTTAAGTGATTTAAGCTTAAATTACCAGCTTGAAGGCCTATAAATAGGGGTGATTATCCATCTTTTCACAACTTTTAAACACTTAGAAAATTTTAGAAATTCTAGAATATTCATTTTTCTCTCAACCTATCATCATTTTTAGGAGAGAATCAGGCTTAGAGTAGGTGTATTCTTTAACTTTTCTCTTTAATTTCAAGTTACTTAGCATTTTTAATGATTGATTCATGCTTTCTATTGCTTATATGAGTTTCGACCATAGAGATTTCATGTTCTACTTGATTCAGCAATTGTGATTTATGATCTTAAGTTTTGATCTTGATTTGAGCTATGATTCATTTGATTTCTTATTGTTTGAAGCATGATTCTATGATTAATTATTGAAATCTCAATCATGATTAATGAACTAAACCTAATGTTCAAACACATTGAGATCTCCTTAGGTTTAGGGTGCAGGGAATATAATTTGATAAGATCTCAATGATTTGAACTTATTAACTAGGATCTTAGCATGTTGAGCTAAAATCTTAAAGTTTAAAATTGAAATTTTAGGATCCTTAGCTCATTTGATATTTGAATAAACTAAGATGAACTTGAATCATGTTCAACTAGCTTATGTTAGTTTAATCTTGAGTTTAATTGGTGCTTCCATGCATAATCTTACTAATTTAAGCTAGTTTAAGCTATAGTTTAGGTGATTAGAACCTGAATATAGTGCTAAATGATGATTTTAGGTTCTTGAACTTAATGAAACATTTGAACAAGCTTAAGTATCCTTAGCAAGGTCCTTCCATTCTAGTATCTTAGTGTGCTTGAGTGGGTTTTACATAATTGATGCTTAAATGGTGAAATTTAGATAAATTAAGTTGAGTTGAACCTAGGTAAATAAAATTGATACTTAATGGAATAAATTTGGAAGCCGACTTCAATTGTTAAGTTCAAATGGTTAGAAGCATATTTTGATTGTTAATCATGTTAATTGAATTGAATCCAAGCTTGTTTTCTTATGTTTGATTGTTAATTGATAAGATCTTGATGCGAAATTAATGTTCGGATGAGCATAAGTAGCTTAGGAGTATTCAGTTAAGGTGAATTTGTGTTTAGAATAGTTCTGTGGATGATTAGTTGCTAGAAAATAGGTTAGTGTTTTATATGTTTGATAAAATGCATTTTAGAGTGTTTAGGTTGTATAAAAACCATGTTTTCTCCCCTAAGGGCAAGCTTTGGTTCACTTAATCAATAGGTGAGTCAAAGTTTAGTTTTGTTTAATAAGCTCTTTAATGAGTAACTTGGGGATATTAAATAAAATGGCTTAATTTAAAGCTGATGGGTAGCAAATAAAAATGTTTTTTAAGTGTAAAACTTGTTTCGTTGAGTCTAAACTCAATGAGCCTTGATATAAGTCATTAGGTGATTTTTAGGTGAGTTAAAATATGTTGTTTAGAGTCACTTTAACTGCTGGTTTCAGCACATAAGTGAGTGGTATTGGTGTGCCACTCACTTGCTAGGAGTAAATAATAATGAATAAAAGCAATAAAAAAGTAGATATTTGCAAGACTTGGAAGCATATTGCCAATGTTAGAAAACATAGTTCTAGGTCTTGGCACTTAGAAATCTTTGTTGTTTCCTCATATAGGACTTTCATAGAGTCTACTAGACCCCGTTGTTGGATGTTAAAATTTTGACAAAATGCTTCGTGATCACAATTTGTGTCAGAAGCTACTATTGCAATCCAGCATGGTAGTCTTATAGAAAAGAAATATTTTGAATAATATTGCCAATGTTAGAAAACATAGCTCTAGGTCTTAGCACTTAGAAATCTTTGTTGTTTCCTCATATAGGACTTTCATAGAGTCTACTAGACCCCATTGTTGGATGTTTAAACATCCAAAAATGCATTTTAAAATTTTGACAAAATGCTTCATGATCACAATTTGTGTCAGAAGCTACTATTGCAATCCAGCATGGTAGTCTCATAGAAAATAAATATTTTGAATATGTTATAGGCCTTAGAATTTTCTTTTGTATTTTTCCTATAATCCTTATTGAATAGACTACGCAATAGGTTTTGAAACTTTTGATTTTATGATCACACGAATACAAAAAAATCCCAAAATCTAAGCCATTTGCATGGCTCTATTTCTACGCCTAATCAGCAATATGAATTATTTTGATGAGGATGATCATTTTCTTTTTTTTTTTTTTCATATTTTCAGATAAAAGTAGAGTGAATAAGCTTTCTAAGCATGTATGGCTCATCTGGTGGATATTCTTGATGAAACAAGAAGAAATTCTAGAATGTAGGTTGATTGGATGTATTATGCAATGCAGTAGCTTCCAATTGAAAATATTACGTGCTAGCCAAAATGATTTTCTGGCATTTTTTCAGTATTTTTAGATGGAAATATAGTGAGTCAAAATTTATATAATATGCTTTGATTATTTTATGTGATAAGAATAATTTGAATTAAATTTAGAAATCTTAAAAGGTCAAATTTGTCCCTTGTCTCAAGTCTTTCTAAGTTTGGGTGTTCACTATTTCTAGTTCGAATGCCTCGAAATTGATTACAAGGTCATGTTTAGTGTGTCCATAGGTCTAGGTGTTTCCTACAAAAGGTCCATAGTAGTTTATATTAAAGCTTCCAAATTGGCTTGAATGAAAGTGATTTTTTATTTTGTTTTAAAGTTATATTTTCTTCAATTTAGTCCAAGTGTGTTATCTTTGCGATTTCTTTTAAATGGAGTCAAATCTAATAAACAATATTGAGAATGGAGTCAATCAATGAGTATTTATGGAGTCAAATGTTTTTTCTAGAATTTTTCCTTTTTAAATGATTTTTGCTCTGAATCAGTTGTAAATTTGAGCTAGTCCCGATGAGAGTTTTGGGATACATTTTTTTAGTGATATTTGTTTACTTTTGAATGAATAAAAAAGGGATCATGATTGAAACCAAGAAAGCAAAATTTGGATATGTGTGATTAGTTAGCACCAGATTTTAGGCATCACAAGAGGGATCAAGTCTAACTTATATATTTCTGGTATATGCAAGCTGTAAAATCGTTCCTTTATAGTTTTGTAATTCTTTAGTGATTGGTTTTAATAGGATACCAATCACACTTAGCCAAAAGATCGGTGGTGACTCTTAACCTAGTCACTCTTGTATTTGGTATAAGAGGTTCAAATGAGCAATTCATCTGACAAACTAGACCTTACAATGATCTGAAGTGTTGTCTACTTTGATATGTTGAGGCTCATATCTTGATATATTACAACAATTAGTAGCAATAGGAGCTGTAGCTTTAGTTAAACAAATTATTCTTGATGCCAAGACATATAATTTGTTTGCTAACATTTAATATTAAATTATAAATTATGGATAGAAGAAAAAAATTAGCAAATTAAAAAATATGTATATTGTCTCATTTGCATTACTATTAAAGGTGTTTATGGACTAGCATGTAGCTCAACTTTTTTTGTCCAAGTTTAAATTTGGCTCTACCTAACTTGGTTTGTAAGTCCAAATTACTCTTAAAAAAATATTAAAAATTATTCTGTCAAGTCATATAGACTACTCAGTCCTTGAAAAGGTATAACTAGTATGTCACCTTAATTATTGTGATTGAAGAAACTAAGAAACCCATACTTTGATAAAGTATGATTTTTGCAACATATTATTTCAATTTCTATGATTATTTTCCTCTTCATATTCAATGATTTCACTGCCTACCTAATGCAAATTATCTTAATTTTAATATTTCAAAAAATAATTTTTCAATATAAAGTTATAGCCGTTTTTAGTGTGATACATCATATTAAATATTTACATTATGTTTTTTTATATCATTTAAATTTAAATATGCTAACGGAATCTTCCATTTTCATTTGGCATTAATGATTTAATTCTTCTAAGTTCTTAAATCATCTTTGTAATATCTTTTATTTTTTAACGATCATAATTCTTTCTTTTTCTCTTTGATGGTTCAATAATTTCTTTAGAACTTTTATCCCACGTTTTTAAGTTTAATTCTTATATCTTCTTATTTTTGGGAATAAATTAATAGGGAGTAAAGTGATTTCTCAAAAATAAATCGCAAAATTAAAGCACAAATAATGATCTTGAAAAATTTAAACAATACTCAAAATAATAATTAAATGACCAATTAAAGCAAAAAAAAAAAGTTGGGATAGAGAATCAAGCACAAGTGATTTATAAAAGTTTGATCCTATGCCTACATCCTCTCTTTAGCCTCATTCGCCAAGGAGTTTCTAATCACTAATTTGAATTGCTACCTTTCAATGACAAGGTATAGCCTTCACAATCCCTATTTTTTATGTAAGCTTAGATAGCAACTTTTTCCCCTTATCTTTTTAAGGCTAAGACATGACTTTTCTACTTTTTAAGGTTTTGGTAGATTTACCATTTTACAAATATTTTTCTATAAACAAAGAGAAGCACTAAAAGACTAGGTGTTTAAAAGGTTTAAGCTTAATAAAAAGAGACTAAACAAGGAAGGAATATGAGAACAATATGGAAATAAAGCTTAAAATAGTGAACTTCTTGAAAGCTTATGAGAGATGAAAATATGGCTTTGATTTTTCTCTCTTAACAAATGTTGCTTCTCTTTATGTTTCTTGTTCATAGAAGTGTTGGAGATCCCTCTTTATAGCATAGAAATGGTTTATATTTGTTTGTAGCTGATTGGGATGGAAAATGACCATTGAAACCTTAAAAATTGTGTGTAGGAATTTCAGTTCGAGTAGAAGTATCAATACTATTGATACTTCTTTTTATAATTTTTGGAAATTTGACCATTGAAAGTTCAAGTATCAATACCAATATTGATACTTTACTGCCTTACAAAGTTCGTTTAGACATTATTTACCTACCTTATGTTTCTTTTGGAAGCATGGATACTATATGAATACTTTTTTTATGTTTTCTTAAAAAAAAAAAAAATTTGGTCATTTTGAAATGAGTTTAGATATTTTTATGTAAAGTTCATTAGATGTTGTTTCACAAAGTGTTGATACATACCTTAACTTTCTTTTAAAAGTACTTTTCTAGGCATTTCAAAATAAGTTTGAAGTATTCTAAAATATTTTAAACATAAGTATACATTCAAGAACATGTAATTTTGAGAAAACTTAAGGGTTAAACATATTTTAGTAATTTCCAAATATTTGAGAAAATGATGTAAGGAAGAATACTTTTAACTTCAAACTAATTAATCTTAAGATCTATTATATCAAAACTATCTTAACATATTGAATGCAAATTCAACAAATTAGAGTGGGGACAACTGTTTGGTTTGGAATTATGATCGAGTCATTGGAATGAAATGTTCACCCGACTTTTTTCATATAGTTATCACGAAATAACCAATAGATTAAGAGTTGCCACTAATCTTTTTAGGCTAAGTGTGATTAGCCACCTATTGGAATTCATCTTTTGAGGGTTACAAAACCCAAGAAATAGATTACAAAGTCCACTTATAAACTAGAGGGAATTTAAGTTCAAGAGTTGATTATGTGTAGAGAAGATGGGCACCCTGCAACACCTATAATCAGTAACTTTTAATCACATGTTATTCTTAACCTTGATATAATTGATTTTAATATTAAATATATTTAAGCATGAGGCTGAATTTCCCTAAACTCATTTCCATTGTTCATAGATTGAAATGAGAAGTTATGGCATTAGAGAATGTAAGTTGGGAGATTGTCCCCATAACCAACTTATTTTCCTGTGGTATTTGCATTGTTTTTCCTTATTAACCTTAGATGTAAAATGAGATTGATGGGTTTTGATTTCTAATGCATTCGTACTCCATAAATAAGTACCCAAAACATAAACGGTTCTTTTTATAGGATGGGAAAATGTTGCAAACTAGCAAAATAAATTATTCTATGAGAAAATAGAGAGAATGATTAGAGCAGGCTTTAAAGATAGATGGTGATGGTGAAGGTGGAAGACTAATAAAGATAGTGGAAAGTGTCCTACTAGGAGTATTCCAAAGAGAATTGCAAATAGATGCTTAAAAGTCAAAAGTTTCTGGAAAGATCCCAAATGAAACTCTTGGACATCTATTTATAGTCCTATCAAAGGAAGATACAAAAAAAAAAACTAAAAAGTTTTCTTATGTGAAAGTTTTATCAACCATAAGTAGTGGTGAATTATCAATGGTGGTGATTGAAGTGTAAGTTACAGGAGGTTACACCTTAATGAGTGTTTTAGCCGTAGGTAGTAAAAAAAATTACACGATAGCACACTTAGGAGTCCACTTCTTGTTCAACAAGAATAGAAAACACTTTGTTCCAGGGAAAGGTTAAAAAGAAAAATCCTTAACAATCTCCATATTAAGTCTCCGAGGTAGGCCTTCTGAGACATCCTAAAAGTTGCACGAATCTAAGAATCTTGCATCCTTTTAAGGTTAATGTCACAATTGACCTTGCAAGCTACCTTCTAAATCATCATTGTCACATGTACATAAGCTGCTAGAGAGAATAGGGCACAGAGTGCTAAAGCACTAAAGGGGTGATACATTAGAGCACTTAAGTTTTGGCAAGTTGGACTACTAAAAGACTAGAGCTTTGGAGTGTTAGCACACTAAAGCTCTAAAGTGCTACAATGCATTCAACATTTAGGATGTGTTTGGATAAAGTGTTTGGAATAGAGAATTCATTTCAATCAAGGATTTTAAAATCCAAAAATAAATTAATTATTTGATTAAAAAGTAAGATAAAATTTCTAAATTTATGGGGAATTTTAAGAAGGGATTTTTGAATGCCACAAATATCCTATTGAAATTCCACATAAATAGTGTTTTTTTTAAATTTCCCCCAAATCTCACTTTACTCTCACATGGCCTATTATATAATATAATATTAAAAAAACAAAATATCATTTTTTTAGCTCAAATCTATTTTTTTATTATCAATAATATCTATGCATTTTTTACAAATCTAATGATATCCATTTTGAACAAATATATATGTATTTTTATTTTTAATATTATTATTTTTTTATAATAATTCTTTATATCATGAGATTCCAATAGCTTAAATTCTTTTCTAACTACTATTTATTCAAATGAAACAATTACAAATGCTAGAATTTACATTTTAAAATACATTCATTTCAATTTTACTCAAAATTTTAAACTTACTTACATCAAGAAACTCTCAATGTTTTCTGTTATTTTTCTTCATTATTTTAATTTTCTTTTTCAAACTTTTATCACTCTTGGCTCCTATCTCCAATTTTCATAATGCATATTTTGCCTGTTCCCAAAAGATCAACCCAGGTGAGGTTTAGATGGTAAAAATTTTGTTTACTTAATGCTTGTCTCGATCCATTGGGCTTGAAAATCTAATTTTGTATTTAAAATATATTAAAATATTAAAAAATTATATTGATATTTATATATTTTTATAATTAAATTTAAATAAAAGTACTTTTTATTAATTAAGTAATTATCTAATTTAATTTTAGTCGAATACAATCTAAAAAAAATTTATTCTAAACTCGACTCAATTTAAGCTAAGATTGAATCTGACTCTTAATGATGTTATGTCTAATTGTTGATACAATGAAAATGAAAAATTTTAATTTGCTCTAAAAACTGCATTAAAACATGTGAATATTGTCTATTGATTTGGCATGAACTCGGGACCAATAGAAAAAAATTCCCTTGCACATATATATATTAGAATGAATTTGAAATATAATATTTGCTCATTGCTACGATGCATTTACTTGGGCTACAACCTAACTGAATCGATGTCTATAACAAACTTTTGAGTTGTAGCAGATTCACTACAATTCCCTCCGCAGAAAATTCCAACAAATACACCAATGTCTACTTACATTTGACAAATGGATCAAATAAAGGGCCATGTTTTTTAATCATTTCTTCCCTGCATCATTTTCGAAGCAAACAATGGTGTTTCAGTCATTGTGTTGTGACTACTAAGTGGAATTGTCCTAGAAATATAGGCTTTTCTATGAGTCTACATTGGTCCAATGGGATGTAAAAAAAACACTTTTATTGTTTAAATTTGATTTGAAATTTTGTTTTACTTTTTAAAATTTATTAAAATATTAAAAATTTTATATTTATTTTATATATTTTTATAATTAAATTCAAATAATATTTATTTATTATTTAAATAATAATTCAAGCCAAGCTGATTTGGATTTCCTTAAATCTATTTAACCTCTAATTTTCTTGGTAGTACCATTAATAGAACGTACACTTTACTCAACTTGCTCCTCATTTCTCTCAGATTTGGCACAAAAATACTTAACAAAATCTTTGTTTCAAGCAATAATAAGTTTCCCTGTGAGGGGAAAGATGTCTAAAGGTTTTTGCATATGTTGTGCTATCATCGTGATAACATGCTTTAATTCTAGAATTTCTGGGCATTGGGCATTTTGGCAAAAATCAAGCTTAGGCAACATGCTAACATTTCGGAGACATAATGGTCTTTTTGATTGAGCTTTTTGAACTCAACACCAAGATTTATGCCTATGATTTTCTACAATGCCACTTTCAAGTCTTCCAAAGTGGGGCTGAGCAAAAAAAAAAAATCAAATTGTAATATTCCATTTGATTCTGATCCAAATAATAATTAAATATATTTTATTAATTTTGGTATTTGATTCATAGGTTAAAAATTTGCAATTATCCAAACTAAATCGATTTCTTTTTGTTATTAAATTTTAATTAGTTTTTAATTTTATATAATGTAAAAATAAATATTTTATTCCTAAAATAGTAGGGAAAAAACTTAAAAATACTATAAAAAGACATTTGCCAATGATTTCCACTTTTTAATTATTTTTTAATTAGTTTTTAGTTTTTTCTAAATTAGTGAAAAAAACTTTAAAATACTACAAAAAATATATTTTTAATTAAAAAATTGATGAACCAAACGAATATGAGCTGATAGAATTTTATTTGATTCGATTAGATTAATATGATAATTAGTTTGGTTTTGGTGTAATTCGTAAAAAATCAAAATACTACACATTAACATTAATTTTTTTTTAAACTGAACCGAATCATTATCACCCGTCCAAAGAGAGGCTAAAACTCCGGGGCAATACATTGATAGCAGTAATCTGTATGGCAGCAATCGGAGCTATTGCACTTCAACATATAGCTTATTTGCCACATGAAACATTAACAAGGGCACAACTATTTTGCCTCTTTTTGGCTGGAAATAGACATTCTATTTAACAAGGACTCCAGAAGAATGCAGTTGGGAAGTCCATCCTTATAGTCCAAACAAGTACAAAAACAATCTGCTGGCTAATAATTATATAGGAATGCCTAAAACTAGAATGAAATTTGAATCTCCTACCTAGTGAATTAAGAAAATTACTTGATAAAAAAACAAAATGTCAATAATTTAGAACCATTCAAACCAGAAATTTGAGAAATATTGGTAGAAATTTTTCTTTCTTTCTCTTCCTCTTGTTATTGATTTCACTAGCTATTCTACCCAACCAATGCTTTGCCACCGCTTCAATATGGCAAAGCCAACTCAACATGAAATTAATCTAATCGGAGTTAATATCAATCTCCAACTCATCTATTTTAGAACATTAAGGAACCTCACAGTCTGAGATGAAGTCTATCTCTTTAAGTACTAGGCAACTATATAGTTCTGACCTTTTATTTTTCTTAAAATACTCATGTCCAATATATGACCCTCCAAGAACCCCCATATATATTGAAAAAGTAAGGAAAAAAATTAAACATACCCACATCGGATACATACCCATATCTAACACTCATGATCGAGTCTGAGAACTTAGCTAGGCTGCACACATTAAAAGATTCATAGATCCTTTAGAAAAGTACTGACAAGGAAATGCTGACTTTCAAGAATATGACAAAAAACTAGTTTTTAAGTTAACGGGCAATGCCAATTGCCTTCTTTAACCTTAGCTAATGGATAATGCTAATCTTTACAAATAACACTCAGATAATTTAGAAAAAAGAAGAGGGAAATGCTAAACCAAAGAAATATTTAAACAAAATTCCATTCAATAGAAGGAAAGCTATGCTGTTTAGGAATTTAGGGAATAACCCATAATTAAGAGTACCAAATTCAAAGCTGTATTTAATCGCAGAAATGTAATGATCCAAAATGAAAACAAGTTTAGGAAAGTTATAGCAATAACTATAAATTATTAGCATTAAGCTTGAAACAACATTAGTGAAGTGAAGGATTATAACCCCCCACCTTCCCTCAAGAGAAAAATGAAAGAAGAAACTTAACTACTTATATCCTTAGGGTGATAAGTTTCAATAATCTCCATTTCTATTGCTGGGGAGTTTACTGTGGATGAAGAATCTTGAGCAGAAGTTTCCCCCACAGAAGAATGAGTAAATTTCCATAGCATAATCTGGCAAACATTCAATACAATATGATTCTTTATTGTAATAACTCATTCTTTTAATATAGTAAATCCAACTAATTTTTTAAAAACTTTTTAAGTAGAACCAAATATTAACTAAACTTCCACATTAACAGTTCTTAACAAATAAGACTTAGTTATTCCAACTTTACTCGAAGTTATAATAGTTGTCTGTGTTCACGTGAGTGCTCTGTGTACAAAAAAGTAAATACAGATTATGTTTGGAATCCAATTATATAGGGACTCATTGTGCCAAGCATTGAATATATTGATTGTTGAATAAGGGAATTAGGCATAAATAAGATAGGATCACAAGAACATAAATCTTTCCCCAACTTTTCTTTTTTATTTATAATTTGTATAAGACAAATATTTCACATTTATTATGATGAAACTAAATTTATGATATTAATTCATTGTAGTATTAGATTACTATTAGTTGTTAATCACACCTTACTAAATCCTTTCACTGTGAAGTTTTAGGAATTACAAAGGAAACTTTGATGTTAACCTTAGGTATGGCTCCGGCCTTATTAAGTCACTTTGTTAATTCTTTTCCTTTATGATTTTCGTTTTTAAGATATAAGTTGTCCTAGTCACCAAAAAAAAATTCTCTTTACATACAAAAAGGATTATAGATCATATTGGACAATCTAACATATAATGTTTCATCTAAATAAAGTAGAGAGGTTTTTCCTTTTTCTTTTTTATGTAATGCATGTCTTCTTGTAAAAAATTCTATAATTGGTGATCATGCTGCAAGGGTCAGAGTATGAAAAATCTAAAGATCTAGTCAAACTTATTCAGACACGACATACAATTTCCTAATGCCATTAGAATAAATCAACAAGAAAATTAGGTCCTTACTTGACAATTAGTTGCTGCTACCAAAGGACCAGAAACATAGCCACCGATTAAAGAATCATTTTTGGTAGCTAAAGTAATCGAAACTTGAAAACTGTCTCCATCACCCGGGTTTAAAGCTATGGAGACATGCCCTGATAGGGATACTATTTCATACCAACCCTGTAAGGGAAACAAAAAAATTGTCAAAACCAGCTGTCATCGGATAAGAAACAAGGTGCTTTGAGGGCTCTAGAAAAAATATGGTATGAGAATTTAGAAGCCTCACAAATATCTAACAAATTTTGACTAAGCATATTTAGAAGATAAAAGATTAAGACATAACAACTGAAAAGTAGAAAGAAAATCTTATTTTATCATTTCTCTCATAAGCTGTAACTACCATTCATAAGAAAAGTCATGGACGATAATTTCCACCCAAAATAATGAAAGTAATCAAAGTCTATGGGGAAAAAAAAGAAAGAGTTATACTAACACATTTTACTATGAAAACAGAGTAAGAAGAGAAAGATGAATTGAAGTGCAAGAAAAAAGGGCTAGTTAAACACCATTGCTAACTAATGTGCAGTAACATTATTTTTATTAGTAAAAGTATTAGTATTAATACTGTTAGGAGCCATTGCATTGCATCTGTAATTGCATCATTTACAGAAGCAAATGACAGACAATGAATGGATCCTGCACTAGTTATCAGCAAAACATACGCACCACTAAGCTCTTTTTGGACCAAGAAATAAGGGTATCAGATTGGTGACTTTTTAAAGATTAATATTGCAAAGTTCCTATTCTAATAAACATAAGGTAATCTCATATTTCAAGTCTAATGTTAGGCCTCTACTACTTAACTATATAGTTGAGTACCACGACTGCATCATGATAGAAGAAAATCAGGATAGTCATGTTAAAAATAAGATAACCCTATCTGCTAGCCAATCATTGATTATACCAAGAACACTTGAAAGCAGAAAAGCACAAAGGTTTATCACATAATGTTCTATTACTAGCTACGCAAGGTCTAAGCACCACTAAATAAGGCAGCCCAGCAGAAAGCCTATAAAAAGACAAATGGTAACTCAGTTAAAAAATATCACTTTCCTACACTTTCTTTCCCATGCCTTTCCCTCATCCATTAAAAAAACTTCCTTACTCTATTGATAGCTAGATAGAATTAGCTTCAGTAGAAAGAAGTAATTCTGTAATATTCCTAATACTAATTTAAATGATTCTTCTTTAAATGTGGTATATCAAAATAGAACAAGCTGCAGTCATAAAAACCAATTGAAAAATGCTTACAAGGATTTTAAAGGGAATAGGAAACATTCTCAAAAGAAATTATAATATGCTGCAGTCATGTCCAGGACTTCATTTAAACAAAGAATTATAATATCACAAAAGCCATATATATGGCACAAGGCAGAAAACAATATACCAGATATGACTCAGACAAGAAGATAGTCCAAACAACTATTAAAACCTTAGAGGGGCATTAATGTTCCTAGAATTAGGCTTACCCTTAGCCAATGCAGTGGTCCCTAATAAACCCTCTTATGCGACAATCCAAAATGAAACACTCCTCACCATGAAGACTAATTTAATGACAGCATAAATATAAAATCACCACTTTTGAATCTAAGCAAACTACTGCATTCTTTATTCTATTCTTTTTTCTCCCTATTACAAATGATTAGGCTTTCCTTTCTCTCTCCCCATTCAATATTATTACATAGCATCTATGAATGCTTAGAATTAGGCTTACCCTTAGCTAGGCCAGTGGTCCCAAATAAACCCTCTTATGCAACAGTCCAAAATGAAATACTTCTCACCATGAAGACTACTTTAATAGCAGCATAAATATTGAATCACCTCTTTTAAATCTAGGCAAACTACTACATTCCTTACACTATTCTTTCTACTTCTCCCTGTTACAAATGATTAGGCTCTCCTTTCTGTCTTCTCGTTCAATATGCTTATAAAGCATCTATGAATGGTTATATACAAGTGTTTTCTAGTGCGGTAAGAAAATAGAGCATTTCATAACGCTTAACGTGCTATGTGCCATATCATAAGATCAAGCAAGAAACAGAGAGTTAAAAATGTGTGTAAAAAAAAGTTTCAATATCTCAAAACCAAAATCCAGACAATGCCAATTGATGATCTCCAATTAGTCCACATGAGTATTGAAGTATATAGCTAGCATAGGAAGGTGACGGTGATCTTAGCTCCTAAATTCTTGGTAGCTGTACTAAAGGACCGAAATCAAATCCTGCCTTCATCAGGGATGGGTGGGTTTCATGGAAAGGAAAGGACTATTATCTGTTCTGTAGGCTAACTGTACCAAACACATGTTACGACTAACATGGAACCCCAAACACACAAGTGCACTAACCATAGGGCCTTTCACTTGGTGCTCAAATTATGTATCCCAAAAAGATTGGGCAGCTACAGTTTAGAGCTTAATGAACCTTCCTTAATCATACATAGCATCAAAAAGAGAAAAATAAATAAAATAAAAAGATGTAATAAAGAGGGAGAAAAAAAGGATGAAAATTTGTATTAAAATAATAGAATTTAAAAATAACATCATGAGAGTGAGGAAAAAAATGAAAAGGAAGAAAAACCCTACAGGAAAATAGTTTAACTTACAAAACCTTGGGTTAGCGGAAGAGAGTTAAAGGAGCAGGGGCGAAAGGATAAGACCAAGTTTGTGAGCAACTTAACCTTTTTTGGATAAGTGGTTAGCAACAAACTTATTTAAATCCTCCAAGGAACCCAAGTTGTCATGGAGCCAATCTTTTACCTTAATAAACTAGTTTAGATAAGAATCACCATTTAATTATCTCAAGTATAAAACACTAATAATTGAAAATTATCAATAAAAAAAATGCTATTGATTAAATTGGTCAAGGAATAAGTAAATAAACAAGCAAAAAAAATTTACTAGATCAGATTTCATTCATTTACACCTCAACTCACCATTAACTAGTGCTATGCATAAAGCAAACAACTATAGCATCACATAAGAAAAATACAAAGCACTTGAAGAATGGTGAACACAATGGATTGTTAATGTGCAAAAGCTCAAAATACATAAATAAGGTAAGAGAAAATACAGTTAAATGATACGATTTGAGATCTCACCTCATATGTAGAAATATTACCACATCGAAGAATGCTAGCATGAGCAATAGATCCAATAGCAGAAACAATGTAACAGTTACAAAAGCAACTATTGCAAAATGAAGTTATCTTTGCAATTATGTCCTACAAGTATAAAAAAAATGTTCTCATCATCATAAGTAACCTTCATTTAATAAAAAATTAGATTAAAA